>LPNX010378306.1:19205-82852 GCA_001517045.1 Pseudotsuga menziesii | reverse complement strand
ATGTATTCTATATTACTTCTTATTATAATTAAAAGACAATCCACATAATTCAATCTTCTAAATTTAGCATTCCATTTTGTTCTGTATCATTCTTTGAAACTCACATATCATTAGACTCAAACAATTACTTAACATGCTAGTGGATCACCCATTTACACATTGGTAAAATGTGCAAAACAAATGTTTATCATGGTATGAGAATGTTTTTTTCCATCTACCTTTGAAACTTCAATGGTCTTGTTTAAAGATATTTTCCATGAAATATGTAATAAATTTTTAATGAATTATGCATAGTGCATGTTGAGAGCAATTCAGTAGTATTCAAACCATTTTCTATAAATCAAACTCAAAATCGATTCATTTAGGGCTTTCAGGAACTATAGTTAAAGTGGCCACTATGTTGGTTAACACATACGTACAATCACGTAATCTAAATTCAGGTACTATCACGTAATGTAAATCGAAACATAAATTTTGATAACATAACGCATATTCAATTCATATTAGTAACAATATTCTCCAAGAGTGGAATGGTAGAGCGGCTCCTGAACCATGTCTAGGGTTTCCCTAGCCACTGCCTCGCTTGCTACGCAGAGCCGACCTTTGGCTGGATCGCTGGCTGCTGCCCCTCCTCTTGCCTCGGCGTGGGGTTGCTGCCATTTCTTCTCGTGGTTTCAGCGCGGAGTTCTCTCAGGAAATGGGCTCTCATGCCCAACTAGCCACCTTCATGGCCCTTGTTCAAGCTGCCACTCCTTAGGTAGCTTCTCATTCTTCATCCAAGTTCATGAAAAGATGGACGAAATCCCTTCTCTGGAGCTCTCTCCTATGGATCCATGCCAGAAATATCTCATCCTCTCTCACCAAGCCCTCATTGGTAAGTTCACAGGGTTGTGGCCCAGACCTAAGGCGGTGGAGATCTCGATTGCAGAACATTGGAATCCTCTTCTACAAGGACAGGTCTCTCTCTTTGTTGCTGGTCGAGGGTTTTTTGTATTTTTGTTCTCAAATAAAGAAGAAAGAGGTCTAGTCTTTCATTTGGGCCCATTCTTCATGGGCTCGGGAGGTCTGTTCTTAGCCCCATGGTCTCTAGGGTTTAACCTAGAAGCAAATATCACTGCCGCTCCAGTCTGGGTAAGACTCCCTAACCTCCCTCTTCATCTTTGGGGGAAAAGCACTCTGATTGGTATTGGTAATAACCTAGGTCGCTATCTAGATGCTGTAGAACCAAAAGGGGGTTAGTACAGATGTGCATGTATCTGCATAGAGGTGAATCTTGAGAAAGGGCTCTCGGAGGCCATAAAGCTCACATTAGGAGAATGGAGCCACATTCAAGAACTGGATTATGAGCATATCCCTTTCAAATGCAATTTCTATCATGTATACGTCCACTTTGCTAAAAGTTGCCCCAAGCTTGTAGAACCACAGAAACTAACAAATCTCCCAGCGTCCAAAGATACAGAGTTCCAGACGGTCTCTAATCGACGCCATCCTCCACGACGAAAGGAGCCTCAAGCGTCACAGCACAAGGTTTCTCCTCAAGATCATTCTCCTCTTGTAGACATTCCATAGCCGGAAAACAAAAATAGTTTTGAAGTTTTGCAGGAAGATGAAGCACAAGAACATGAAGTTGCAGTTGTCCCGGAGCAGGGCATCCCTGGTCCCATTGGCTCCTTGGAGGCAACTGACCAAGCTTCTCCAAAACCTGCTTGTCCAGGTTCTAGGAAATATCCCATCATTTCGGTTCACGAGACCCCAACTCAGGCAGGAATGGCATCCTTGGTACCTTTGTCAAAACGAACCTTTGAATCAGAAGAATTTTTAGCTCCCTCTCCTCCCCTCACCCGAGGGTGAAAGACAAATAAAGAACGAAGAGAAAAGGAAGTAGCCTTAAACATCAACTCGGGCTCTCAGAAGAAATTGGATCCTTTCATTAAGGGGCTTTCCTCTCTGCCTATTTAATGTTTTGTTTCTGTATTCTTCTTTGCTCACAATTCGTGAGATTTTATTCTTGCAAGCATTCTTTTTCTTGGGATAGCATTAGAATCATTTGGGATTCTCTTCTCAAAGCACTTATAAGAAGGCTGACTGTTCTAATAGAGGTTATCAACCTTCTTTTCTGAATTCCTATTTGTATGCCTCGCTGGGCTACAACCATTTTTAATTAAAAAATTTCTGAGTTTCTCTTAAAAAATAAAAATAAAAACATAATGCAGATTCAAAACATAATGATTTAAATATATCAGTTACAACCTCAAGCATGTAATTGTAACAATATATATGGTGGGTTGAATTAATACATTACACTAGTCTCATGCATGAACTTTCCCCACTCTTGGTCATGCCCTTGCCACTTCTACTCAAGATTTGGTTTGGAAATTAACTTGGTGGACATAAATGTTAAAAACTAAAACCTTCTCTCAGAGAAAGAGTTAAGTTATTCTAAATGTATCCTTCAATAATGCATCTCTTTTAAACTTTGATTCTAAACGCTATTGAATTGCGATGGTGTTAGATTATATTTTAGTATAATGCATATAATGAATGCACCCACTATTAGTGTAGATCCTCTATTAAGGTCGTAGTAAATAGGGAATGTGGAATGCATTTTTTTCAATTTAGGTGGTAGTAAATAGGGATTGCCTAATGCATTTTTCTTCAATTTAGATTTCTTCAATGATACATTTAGAATATCTTAAGCTTCTCCAACACGGACTGTTAGGCCTAGCGTAGAATATCGTTGAATAAAGAGTGAAGAATATCTTAACCTTCTCTAGCATGAACGACATCCAGGATGAGCATGAACTTTCAGGCCTAGGAACTTCTAGTGGGGAATGTCGTTGAAGGAAGGTCCAAGTTGGCCTACGATGCTTTCTAGGGAAAATGAACCCTTTTCTATGCCGTTGGTCTAAAATTTTCAAAATTTTCAATTTTCTACCTTAAGCATAGAAAAACAACAATTCAACCATGCAGGAAATACAATAAACTTCCATATCGGGATAAAAACCAGACCTATATCTCTAGTTGCTCCTCCACACTCTAGCATCCACACTATTCATCTTGGCTCCCTTCTGCTTCCTGCACTACCAGCATCCCCGAAACTATGAAATCTGGATGGCGGCTTCCTATAAAATTTTATACCCACCAACCCATGGTGGTCGTCGAGTCTCCACCCACATGGTTGAAACTTGATAGCTCGAATATTCCTATTTCCTACCCCAACAAGACACTCATTTCATCCAGAGGCTTCTAGTCTCTCTTCTTCCATGGTGGAGGGTTTGTACTCTATAGGGACAACACCATTCTTTTCCAGTAATGAAGCTGCTACAAAACCATGATTGCCTTCGTCCTGCATCGATTATTTCCTTGCCTCGCGGGCGAGAAATGGTCATGTGGCTTAAGATAATGTTGTCACGGCCTTCCACTAGCTTTGATCAAAATCAGAGAATGGAGAGCTCTATCCCTGGTTCAAATCTTGAGTTGATAGAACTAGCGTGCTCCATTATGCATCAATATTCATCATTATTTTGCAACATTTACTAACATTCAATGATATACCTAACAATTATCAAGCTAACTAGTAACATATTAACAATCTGCCTCCGCTAGTGCTAGGTGGCCCATCCCCAGCCGGATTCAGCTTACACTCTAGCCTTCTACCCTTTAGACGTAGGTAATCGGAGCCTTCCTCCAACATAATAATGTTTTTAAAAGATAGTTGAATGTCAAAATAAAGTTTTATTAAAAACTTTACCCATCCAACAAAACATTCTTTCAAAAAAAATCCCTTATTTGACTGGAAAAATTCCTAAAGATGGGCAAATTTCCACCAAATTCCAACTCTGATGCCCAGTCTTCCTTTGCTAATATTTTGTTTTAATCTAAATTTATTAAATGTATGCTGGTTCAAATTATGGTTCAAATTAATCCATAAACACACAGAGAAATGGCTAGTCAAATTAATCCATGAACGTGAAGAGGTGATGCCGAGTGTTCCATTGCTAATAAAATTCAATACTAAAATATAAATGAATGGAGATTATATATATGAAAAACAGTAATCCCTCTCTATATGCATGTAACATCAAATTTTAATTTTACAATTTGCTGATTGAGAAAGCTAATGGACAAACTTGCACAAAAAGAATGATCATCTCCATAGATACAATATTTGAACAGCTAACTCTATTCAAATATTATCATCATCTAAGAAAGTTTATTATCAACATCATCAACAATGACCATCTCCATAGATACAACATATACAAAGTTTGTATAAATGTGAAATTGTATTGACCAACTGGAGGCCTAAAAAAATCAATAGAAAGAAAAACAGTGTCTACCTCAAAATACTAGTTTACTATTTCGAAAATCCGAGTGGATTCAGAGAAACAACGACCTGGAAATGAAGAAACCATGTTCCGCCTATCCATATATCTTTATGCCTGTTCATATTATAAAAATAACCGCCAAGCACGCAATAGTTGTGTGTTATCATTGCCACGAACACTCAATCGTTTGAAACTAAAACGATTGAATCAAAACGATTTTAGTTTTCAAATGATAAATGGAAATCGAATCGATGGGAGGATTAGTAAGCAGTGGTGGGTATCATCCAGAATCCATGGTTTTTTAATCGTGCTTTCAAACCCTCCGCCGTTATATTATGGACACGATCAAGAATATAATGTATGGTTTAATCTTATTCTCCATAAGGTAGAAAATTAAAATTATCGAATCTCTTCCTTAACAAAAATTTCAGTTTCATCTAAAAAATGCGATGATAGAATAGATAATGGGCATATTGATTTTCTTCTCATCATTAGAACTAAGTATTTATAGGATTACATCACAACAATACCATGAACTAGTACAAAAAATACTATAGGTCAGTAATCAAGGTAAGGGGTTGATGCAGAATCATGGACTCCTGTAAAGACATTTTAGATGCCACATAATACTAAAAAAGCTTGGAACCTCTCACTTTAGGTGAAAATGAGAGGTACTTCCCTAATGGATTTGAAGATGAAGTAAAAAGACAAAATATAGGTAATTGAATTAGCTTTCATAATATATAACATTTATGTAGAAAAAAATCATTATTATAATTATTATTATTTATTGAAGTAAAAAAATATTGAAATGAAAACGTTCTGTGCGGGTGCAACACTTTATGGGGAAAAATTAATGAAATCCTTGATTTCTATATATAAGATTATAGAGCTCGCTCTCTTCTAGTGCACCATATAGTTTTCTTGGGAAATGGTGAAGGAAATCAAAAGTTATATAAAAAACAATTGATGTATCTATTTTCAAAAATTAACGTGTGTCATTTAGAAAAATAATAATAAATAAATAAAACATACATTTTAAAGAAAAAATTACATATTCAGAATCGTAAGATCGTGTACTCTACAATATTCTATATTTTCATAAAAAAATACTGTGTTTGTCAGAGAAAAACACACCATTGAAACTGAGCATATTGATAGAGTTCTAAGATACAGGCAATAGCCCTAGTTTATTTGTCCTAGTCAATAGGTTTGATAGTCTGAATCTATTTTCAAACATAATTCCAAGCCTTGTTCCCACCAAGTTTGTGAGAAATTGCTTCTCAAGTTAGATCTAGGAGCTAGAACAATTTTACCATCAAAGTGTTTGACAAAACATGCAAGAGAAAACAAAGAGATAGAAAATAGTCAGAACAACACATGTGAAAGGTGCTGATTTCATTTCATATTATTATCATACATCATTTATAATACAATGGACAAATTTGAATGGCTCTAGAAGCCAATTGGATTTTTACATGTGTCAATGTGAGAAATAACCTCAATCCCCCCTAGGTGGACTAATGCCAGACCCAACTCATCCCAAATAGAATTGAATTGATGCGTGAGTGTTGGCGAGGTGTGCTGGGTCATTAGAGACTCCAAGGCATGCATGGGTGAGAGTATAGAGGCAAGTGGGGTGCTCTAGGTGGCAATAAATTATCTTAGGAGAGCTAAAACATGCTAGATACACCCCTAGAGCACTTAGTCAAACTAGGGCCCCATAAATAAATGAGGTAGCGCTCCAATGCCTTAATGAGGGAGGACATGGGCTAGGTTGACCAAACGAGGCGCTGTTGTAGGTGTGATCAGGCCAAGTTAAGCATATATATTGCTGGATTAACTCTCCTAAGTCTAAACCATAGGAAATTAATGGAATTTAGGAAAATCAAGTTAGCCTAAGGTCTAAAATATATACTAAGGATGTATTACTACTCCAACACCCTCCCTTATTCCAAACTTAGTACAATTTAGTGCTTGAGGCCTTGGAAACTAAGGCACAAGTTACCCTTTTACAAAATTTATTCATCCATGTAATAGAGGTAAGGAGGAAAACCTCATGGGAAAAACCTCCCCTAAAAAATGGATTATGAAACAGAAACAAAATATGCATATACTTCCAAACTAAAAAATGTCTGGAGGAATCTTCTTCTTGGAAAGAAGAGGAACGTGCTCAATCAACTCAGGAACAACTCCATGATGAATCCTTAGACCATGTAGAACAACTGAAATGCACTGATGGGAGAGAAAATGGTACTCTTCAGATTTGAAATTCGAACCACCAGGTGAGTAATTCAAACTAAACAGGATGCCATGTGAGGAATTTGAACCACACAGGATGCATTCCTGAAAGAGACTGTAAATGCTTGAGAATAGGTGACCCCAAACGAGTCATAAGGATCTTGAAGCATCAACTTCGAATGAAGGTTGTAATCAGTTGTAAGAATGTGGACATTAGAGGAAATTTGAGGCCTAAAATGGGCCTCCTAAGGAAAATAATAAAATAATAGTTAAAATAATAAAATAATAATTAAAATAATAAAATAATAGTTATTAATTTTGGAGGAAGAATTAAAAAAACAACTTTTTTGTTAGTATTTTTGACATATATCTCTGTGTTTTTACTCAAATTCCGAGCGGAAGAGCTCGTTGGATGCGGAATTTAATTCCGCATCCAATGAGTGTCCACACATCATACTTTTGACGGATCCCACTACCCTAAAAATAAGAAATACCTGGGGTAGCAGGCTCTGCCAAAAGTATGTAGTGTGGGTACTCGTTGGATGCGAAATTAAATTCCGCATCCAATGAGCTCTCCCACTTGGAATTTGAGTAAAAACACAGAGAGATATGTCAAAAATAGTTTTATTTTATGACAAATATGTCAATTCAACCATTATGGTTGACTCATTTTATTGAAATTCTATTGGTTCCTGAATTCCAACTCACAAAATTTATTGTTGGTGCATTTTCTTATGAGGCCCATTTTAGACCCCAAATTTCCTGTAATGACAAGAGTCCAAAATGTGCCATTGTGATGGAAAAAGCTTCTCCATCTTCATATGAACTTGAAGGAACTCTTCTAGTGATGGTGGAGGAAACATCTCCATTTTTTGAACCAATACTCTCATGTGAAGAAAACCCATCTTCTAGAGAAGGCTCGCTATGGACATCAACTAGCAATACATATTTACCATTCGTAATAGAAGACATAGAGGAAAAGGGTGAAAGTAAATCTTTAGAAGTAGTGATGGAAGCAACTTGTATTCTCTCTTCATGAAACATAGCTTCTTCACAAGGAGAGGAATCCACAGAGGAAGAAACATGAGCTGGATCATTTGCTGAATCTTTGGCTATTTCTTCTTCTTCATCTTGAATAGCTTCTTGAGAAATGCATGAGGCCGAGATCATAGGAAGAACACATTAGGAGGTGCCCATTTGCTTACTCTCCATATAGCTCACATCTTCTTGCTGCATGCCAAGAGCTTCATATAGATTTCTCCAAAGCTCGAATGGGTAATTAGTAGAATCAAGGATGTAGCGCATTGTAGGAAGTATAGCTAGACACATAGTTCCATAGGATTTATCATTGTCATTACGCCAAGCATCCTTCTCTTGAAAGGACTCTGGTTCTCTCACAGCACCAATGGATACATCATAGAGACATTACCTCTTGATATATGCACACATCTTCGACTTCCATTCAGAATAGTTGAATGGGGAAATGAACAACTTTCGAATCCATGAAGTTGTTGTAGAAACATGCAATGAAAAACGCTCACATAAACTGGAAATATGTCATAAACAACAACTCAACTTCATAGGATTTGTTGCAGCTCCATATAGCTTTGATACCATGTGAGAAATTGCTTCTCAAGTTAGATCTAGGAGCTAGAACAATTTCACCATCAAAGTGTTTGACAAAACATGCAAGAGAAAAAAATGAGATAGAAAATAGCCAGAACAACACATGTGAAAGGTGCTGATTTCATTTCATATTATTATCATACATCATTTATAATACAATGGGAAAATTTCAGTGGCTCTGGAAGCCAATTGGAGTTGTACATGTGTCAATGTGAGAAACAACCTCAATCCCCCCTAGGTGGACCAATGGAGACCCAACTCAGCCCAAATAGACTAAATTGATGTGTGAGCGTTGGTGAGGTACGGTGGGTCATTAAAGACTCCAAGGCATGCATGGGTGAGAATATAGAGGCAAGTGGGGTGCTCTAGGTGACAATAAAATGCTCCTATGAGAGCTAAACGAGGCCAGATACACCCCTAGTGCACTTAGTTAAACTAGGGCCCCACAAATCAATGAGGTAGCACTCCAAATCCTTAATGAGGGAGCACATAGGCTAGTTTGACCATACCAGGCGCTGTTGTAGGTGTGAACAGGCAAGTTAACCATATATATTAGTGGATTAACTCTCTTAAGTCGAAACCATAGGACATTAATGAAATGTAGGAAAATCAAGTTAGCATAAGGTCTAAACTATATACTAAGGATCTATTACTACTCCAACATATTTTTTTAATTTAAAAAAACCACATATGGGTTTTAGCATTATTCATATCACATATCCAACATATTGTATATGAGATTCATATCGCATATGCACTATAACGCATATGCGTTTTAGCTTTAGTAGCTTGGTACGAGAGTAAAAAAGAGTTTACCAAGTTAGTGGATAGGATTTGGGAGAAACTCCATCTAAAAGGAAAAGATCATGGTAATTATTGGTTCCTCCAAAGCTATTTAGTGTGGCAAAAGAACGATGCTTAGCCTAAAATTTGTGAATGGTTGTGGATAATGAGGCTAGATTATTGGAGGTTCAAGGTGCTTGTCCATGGCGCTTGAGACATACAATCTTCTTTTTCGACTTAAGGATTGAGTTTTATTGCCTAACCTTTCTCTAAGGCTCGAAACTCATATCTAGCTCTAAAATATTCCTAATGGTACCAACACATCCATTATGAGGATTAGTTGTGAGATCATTTATGTTGTTTTAAAGCATTATTTTTTATCATGGACACACAAAAGCATCTTTTAGGGCCTAAGGCCAAGGTCTCATCGCTTGACTATGTTGAGGCTCTATGATGTATACATTGTGCTAGATAAATAATAATCATACTAATATTCCCACTTGGAGGCCAAATATCTTCTTAAGACGTGATTTTTTTCGTTCAAGGAATCATTCTCAGGTCACAATTCTTATAACATTCATTTAGGGCCTGCAGCTTAGGGTTTCTCCCACAACTATGTCTGGGACCTTGATATCCATACATAGTGCTCAAAACATCCTATTATTTCTAATTACCCCACATAGAGGCTAAGGATATGCTCATGAGGTCATGTATTGTGGATCAAATTTCATTCTTAAAACTATATTCTAAGAAGTTTTCTTTATAGTACAAGGCCTAGGTTTCCTATCTTAACAATGTCTAAGACCCATGGATTCATTTCTACTATACAAAACCTTCTTACGACATACATGTCACCACTCGAAGGAAAGGGTAGCTTGAAGAGGTCATGGCTGGTCATTTGAGGTGTTTTTCATGGTCATGGATTCGTAGAAGCTTTTTTTAGAGTCTGTTGGGTACCCAATATGCAAGTGAATTACACCTAACATACAGAGTGTGCAATATTTATTGTCAACCCAGGGAAGTCTTGTATTTCAAGGATAGCATGCACAATATATGCTTAAACACTTAATTCCTATCAATGAACAATCCTATCCTCTGTTCAGCTATGCTCATCCCAAGAATCCTTTTAATCTAGTTACCTTCTAAAGAATATAGTCACAATTACCTTATGCTATTCTTAATCTAGAAATTTAAAGATGAAATCACTTCTAGATTACTTTTGCAGAAAAAAAGATCCTGTTCCAATCACTTAATGATTAACCCAACTATCTTAATCTGATTATTCTAGAAATCCAAAGACATGAATTGAATGTTAATCTAGGGATTCAAAATACGGAAATTGAGTTCAACTATCCTATGAATTCGACGTACAGGAATGAAATTCTGCAATCATAAAAGTAAGGAACAAACTGCAAGGATTCATGGAAACAACAACTAAAGGATCTAAGGATGAATAGAGCTGTTACAGCTACCACGCAAATTGCATAAAGAATAATCCTACTCAGTCGACTATCACACCATGCCACTAAAGATTTCCAAGAAATGTAGTTAATAACACACTGTAAATCCACAATTGTTACAGCTTCCCGTGAAGAAATAAAATGAACATAAAATCACACAACATAATAAGTAAAATGCCTAAATTAACTCAGCAATCCCTGTGGGAAGGCAGGCCCAGCCTTCACACAGAGATGCTGGATGAACACACGTTAAAAACCCTTAGATCTGAAGTAACTCCTTGTATTAAAAAGGAAGATTGATTACACAACTCTTAGTCACAGCTAATACAATGAATTGGTTACGGGTTCAACCCTTGGCTTAGAATAGTTCTCCATATTTATACAATGTAAATCATAACATCCTATCCTTATTATTGGGTAGCCATGAAGATCTCTGATCTTCAGGCGCCCTAAATTACAACAACTATTACAAACGTGGCAGGATCAAAGATAGGAAATATAGGGAAATTGTTAATTAACCCAGGATTAATGATATCTTCACATCACAGCTATACATGATCAGCAGCGCACTATTGAACTCCAAATATGATGCATTATGTTGTAGCTATCTTTGTACATCTTTGCCTGGAATAATATAATGGGACCGCATGCCTTGGGAAATGGTAGGATGGATGGCGATCAGCTTGAACGATGAATTCCCATCCTTTTCGTAGCATGTTCAGCCCGATCTTCATGCAGTCTATATATCTCAAAATACCTTTATAAACCATCATATGTTAGCATATTGAGAGATATAAAGCTTTAATTACCACAATCATAAGTAATAATAAAATAAGACAATAATCAATCATACCTTGGTGACTTAAAGAGAAGAGTGAGGGAAAAACATCTATTTGGCATGCTTAATGGGTTAGGATAGAGAAAAGAGAGGTAAATAAGGATGGTCAAAAGGGGCCATTTGTGGGCCCAACATCTCCCCCCAACTGTCTTGTTGCATGTCCTCATGCAACAACCTCCATTATTCAGAATGTGAATCTTGCACTGTGCTCTGTTCATGGAAAGAAGGGAAGTTGTAGGGGAACTTAGACGTTCCTTATTTTTCTATGAACCCTCTATGGGTAACCCAATATCTCCAACATCGTTGCTCCTTTTCCTTGGTCAGTGAGAAATCCATCTTGTATGGTTTTGCTGGCCACCAGATGAGAGGAAATTTGAATTTCAGGCCCAGCCAGTTAGCTCCACACTCCCTTATACATCCAACATAACCCTCAACCCTGGAAAGTGCCTGTTCAAAATTTTTGAAATAATAGGGTTCTCTGTTCTTGAGGGTAGGAGAGGCAGCCTGCCACCTATGCTTACTGCCTTCCAATTTTTTTTGTTGATGTGTGGAGATCTGGTCGGTATAGGTAGAAATAACCTCCTCATGCAATTCCATTATGTGCCGAGTTTGGATGGAGCATGTGAGGAAACTCCTGTGTCGAGCAAGAAAAATACCAGGATTTTGAGGCTCACTTCAGACCCATAGATTAGAATGGGATTTATTTTGAGAAACGGTTTGAAAAGACCTTTCCCACTGAGCATGGTTGCTCACAAAAGAAGCAAAGGCTCTCAATTGAAAATCTCTTGAAAAAGGGACAGGATTTGAATGGCGGTCGAGAGGACAAGCTATCTCATGCAAATGCAACTCACACAACATATTTTGGTCTTCAAAATTGCTTCTAAAAAAGGTCTCCAAGAATTTTGCCAAGATTGTTATCTCAAATAACTTTGCTTCTTTCATAGCCCTTAACTTAAACCAAACAAATTGTTCAAATAAAAAGATAGGGTAAGAAGAGGAAGGTACCCTAGTGCCTATGAGTTCTTGCGAAAGAGCATACATCTGCTCTTTTTCCTTTTGCATAGACTCGAATTTTTTTATCTCCCTTAGTTCGTTCTGTAGCTCTTCTTCTTGAAGTATCTGGGTTATACGTTCTTCTACCCATTTCTCCTCTAGTCTTCTGACGCTATTTTTATGCTCAATGAGGGAAACCATCCCTTCTTGGTATTCTTCCACCTGGATTTTCCATTTTCTTACCTCCATTCTCAGAATTGAGATTTCTGCTGTAGGGTTTAGGGCTTCTTCTTCTTTCGGATACTCTTCTTTGTCACAATCCGGGTCAATGAAATTTTGAAGAGATTCAATCCCCACTTTGTCACCTGATGTGCCACATTGGACATTCTGCACATCTGAAGTTACTTCTGGGGGCACTGGTTCTTGTGTAATAGAAACCCCTTCTGGAATTCCTTTAGCAACAACTTCCACCCCTTTTGGAGATGCTGGTTCTTGTGTAATAGCATCTTCTTTCTGAGGTTTCCCTTTGGAAACTTTGGCAGCTGGCTGTGAGGATATTGGTTCTTTTGGAGCAACTTATTCCTACATTTTAATTCCATTCCTACCTAATCATCAGCTACTATCCCAGCCCGAGATTGTGAGGCTACAAAGCCTTGTTCTTCTTTTTCCTCATGCTGTTGAGACTAGATGTCTTTTTCAGTATGCAGCTATTCCTCTAGGATTTCGGTATCACATGAGGGTTGTGATTGGACTTGTTCATATTCACCTAAATCCATCTCATAAATGACATCCACTTGTTGCATTTCTACTGCAATTTTCAGGGATGTTGGTTCTTGTGTAACAACATCCTAATTCGCTTCTTCATCTCCATGTTGTTGTGATTCCAATTCTAGTATCTCTATGTCCTAAGACAATTCTCGAGTTATAGTAAAAAATTCCTCATTAGACTCTAGAGTGTCTTCGATTCCTGGTTCTCCTCCCCTCATTTGGGAATCCACATGAGCAAGAACATTCAAGGATGCTGGTTCTTGTGTGACAACATCTTGTTCGACCTCGTCATCATCTTGCTGTTGTGGTTCCACTTCTATTATTTCTGTGTCATGGGAGGATTCCGAGGTCACAGTGTAATCTTCATCCATAAAATTGAGAATAACTTCATCCTTTGGTTCCTCTGTCCCAGGGTTAGTGGCAATTTTGACAGCCATATTTAAATATGCTGGTTCTTGTGTGACAACATCCTATTTATCTGAAGCTTCCTCCTCCTAAAGCTTTTCTTAGGGATTTCCACCATCAATAATATCCAAGGATGTTGGTTCTTGTGTGACAACATCTTGTTCATCTACAGCTTGCTCCTCCTAAATTTTTTCTTGGGGAGTCCCACCATCTCTAAAATCAAGTTGTACCTATCCTTCCATAGTTGTAGGTGCATACTGTTGTGTTGTGAAGGCATGAATTATAATCTTGTAACCTGATTCATTAAAGATTTCTCCACAAGTGGGACAGACCACTCTTTCTTCCTCATTTCCAGGCTCGGTAGGATCTGATCCTTCCACTTGATCTGCAACTTCAACCAATGTGTGGAGCTTCCTTTCACCCTATTTTATACATGCTTCTTTCCAATTTTCAAATTCCTTTCTAAGTGTTTCGACTTCCTCTTTTAATAGCCTATTTTCGAACAGAAGTCCTTCAATTTGGGGTTCTTCTTCAACCGGCCCCTGTGGGGCATCAATTGGTATGGGTTTAAGAATGGGGAACTCAATTTGTGATTCTAAGGTTGCCCATCTTTCCCTTGCTGCTTCTGCTGCTATGGCCGACCTGGTTCTTTTCCTTATTATTGGTGGAGATACCTTAATTTCATTCTTTTTTTCATCCTTTGATCTCCTCCTTTTTCTTTGTGGTGTTGGAGTTTCTGGATTCACAACTGAAGTCGAAGGAATATTCCTAGTTCCAGCGTTTTCTTGTTCCTTGGGATTTTCTTCCTCAATCAAGGTTCCTCCCCATTCAGTGATGATTCAATGGTCACCAACTCAGTATTTTCTTCTATTTCCATGGCTCTGTCATCTTCAGGTTCAATTGTCGCAACATCTAATGCTGCTCCAGTTTCACCCTTTGCTGTCAGAGCTACCCTACTATTTACTTCTTCCATAGGGTTTTCATGTACATATTCTCACAATTGTTCTGCTTGTACCCCTAGTTGATCCTCTGATCCAGTCTCATCTCCCCCCCCAACTACATTGGAGGGGCTCTGAGCCTCTTGTTGTTCTTCATTCCCCCCCAACTATGGATGGACCTGTTCTTCTTCTATTGGAATACCGAGCAAAGGAACGGGTTCCTGAACTTGGGCTATAAATTGCTCCTAGGTTATATTGTGTTGAGCAAGGGTCCTTAATATTATTAATTTAATGAGGCCATGGTGGCTTAGTGAGGAGAGTAGATGTTTGGAAACTCGAACAAACCCCGCCATGCGATGTAAATCATTAAGCAAATAATATGGAATATTTAACAAAACCCTATGACGGAGATGAGAGAGCAAAGAGAATTCAGAATGATAGACTGATTGGTACCTACCTTCGCAGGTGATGTATTTCTTGAGAAAAACAACAACTTGATTCCATGGCTATGGCAATGATTGTAGCACTATCCCTCTTCGCGTCATTTGAACCTACTCCCTTTCCATTAGAAAATCCTGTACTGCTCCAGTAGCGGGGGTTTGACATCCGAACCAAGTTCTTCCTACATGAGGAAGACCAGTGACTTCAGCCATTATGGCTTCAGAAACTTCAATACGCAATCCCCAAACCTTTGAATGGGTTTCTGTAAGATTCAAAGAGAGCTTTAAAGCTGCTTCACGATGAAATCCATTCAGGCATTCAAAAAAAATTGTCCAACCACGAAGACTGCAACATTTCTTTTGAGTTCTCGTGTGTTTGAAGGTTCACAACGAGCCGAAATACCCATGTTTCTGTCTTAAAAATTATATTGCAGTTCAACAGATTATAGATTCCGACGATGGAGGTTACAACACAGAGTATGCATGGACAGCTGAGAGGAGAGTTAGGCAAATTCAGAAAGTTCCAATGCACTGGATTATTTGAAATTTTATCCCAAATTGGGAAAGTTGACGGTTATTAGGTAGCATAATTGGTCATTACGTTGCACAAGAAGAGAGTTAATCGATGCAATAATGGGCATAAAAATGGAGGTATGACTGATATTGCCAAATCGTATTGATACTTAATCAAGTAGTTATTCAAAGCCATACCTTTGAAAATGTGCGATGGATGTCCTTTGGAGGATGATAGAGCATGTGATTGCAGTTGTTGCAAAAGCTGAACTCGTGCGCTATGCAGTCACTAATTGTAATCATTATTACAGGGGTGTTGTAATAACCCCTTCCGTCGGTGAACCAAAAACCATCGTGTTAAAATGGTCGAAAATATGATGAATATTACATTATGAGTCAAATTGCCGACATCAGGAATCAGAGCCATATCTAGAGGAGTTGCTATTTTGCAAAAGGATCTGCTAATAACACAAGAGTCATAGCTGCAAGACATAAAGAAATCAAAGCAGAGGCACGACGTTCAATGATCGAAAAATTGGCTAAATGTAGCGGAGTTGCAGCTGCCGGAAAAGTGGGAAGAAAAATAAATGTTAAGCGGACAGAAAGTGACTATGCTACAGCTACGCGAAACGAGTTTTATGGTCAAAAGTAAAATGGGGTCACAGCTTGTGGAAATGGAAGATGGCAGAATTTCACGGTGCTATAGCTATCAAAAACAGTGTTGCAGCTGCCGGAAAACAAGTGTTGTAGCTGCCGGAAAACAGGTGTTGCAGCTACCGAAAAAAAATGTTGTAGCTGCCGGAAAAAGGGTGTTGCAACTGCGACAAATTTATTCAAGAAAAAGGAAATGAAAAATTCGGTGCAGGAAGTTACAGGGGGAATGATTGTTTTGGTCGCCAGGCCTGATAATGACCACCAATCTTAGGCGCTTTCCTGCACAATAAAAAAATGGATCAAGTGTGAAAGAAAAAGGATAACACATAACATAAAAACAATTTATTTATGTACAAAGATCCATATGCGATTGACAGTGATTAATTAATGATTGGCAAGGGAAGAGAAAAATTCCTGCCCTTGTGCTAATTGATAATCTGGATCAGCTGCAATTTGTGAGATAAATGAATCCTTTGAAATGGGCTTATGGTACAGTTGCAGCTTGTGACCATTAGCAAATAATGGTATGTGGTTCTCATCAATGGTTACTAGGTGGATTGTACCATTACCAAATACTCTATCCACTAGGTATGGACCCAGCCATCTTGTGCACAGTTTACCCTTGAAATCTCTTTTGAATCTGGAATCATATAATAGTGCCCAGTCTCCCTCACAAAAGACCTTCTTTTTGATGAATCGGTCATGCCAATTGGATCTTTGTTGCTGAATTAACACTATCTGATCCACAGCAGCTAACCGGTTCTCATCCAGTTCGTTCAATTGGTTCAATCTCCTCTTCTGGGCTTTAGTTACATCTAGGTTTACCTATGTGGCCGTCTTCAAAGTCTTAATTTCAAATTCAATTGGGAAGACAACACTTTTACCATACACTAAGTTGTAAGGAGAGAAACCTGTAGTGTTATGCCACGTGGTGCAATACGCCCATAATGCTTCCAGGAGTCTGTCAGCCCAATCTCTATGATGGCTCTTGACCGTCTTGGTGAAGATAGATTCAATGACTTTATTAGTGCTTTGCACCTGGCCATTGGCTTGGGGATGGTAAGGTGAAGCTACCCGATGCTGAACATGGTATTTTTGTAGCAGAGATTCAAATTGATGAGACATAAACTGTGGTCCTCCATCAGTAACTACTTCCTTAGGTACCCCAAAATAGGTAAAGATTTCACTGTACAGGAAATCAATCACAGCTTGGTCATTCGCTTTCGCCAGAGCTACAGCTTCTACCCATTTTGTCATATAGTCGGTACAGACCAAGATGTAGGATTTCTGCTTTGAATGAGGGATGATAGGGCCAACTAAATATAGAGCCCATCTATCAAATGGTTCAATCACTGATTGTGGTTGCAGAGGAATTTGATCTAATCTATTGGGCTGACCCATCCTTTGGCAGCTATCACAAGACTGGACATACCTTTTTGCATCCCTGAAAAGAGTTGGCCAATAGTATCCCATTCTTAGTGCTTTGTGTCCTATCCTTCTGTCTGCAAAATGTTGCCCACAAGATTCATCATGGCAGGCCTTCAGTCACTGAAATATTTCATCTTCCCTTACACATCTTTTGATTTCAAGATCAGGACCTGTGTAAAAGAGGTGACCATTTACCCAACAATACCTGGCACTTTGCTGGATGATTTTTTCCTTTTCTCTTTTGGACATATTTGCTGGAAGATTTCCTGCAACCAAGTAATTAGAAACATCTACATACCAAGGATAATGAGCTGAAACTACAAATAAATGTTCATCTGGAAAAGAGTCCTCAACAAGCAAATTATCATCACTGTTAGTGAAACGAGATAAAAAATCAGTGACAACATTTTATTTTCTAGGTTTATCTATGATGGTAATATCAAATTCCTGTAATAATAAGAGCCATCTAGCCACTCTAGCATTAGTGACAGGTTTATTCATTAGATATTTAACGGCAGAGTGGTCAGTGTGCACAAATGTAGGATATCCAGTAATGTAGTGTTGAAATTTGTTAATGGAGTAGACAATAGCTAAGAACTCCTTCTCGGTGACAGTATAATTAAGTTCAACAGGGGCTAATTTTTTACTAACATAATAAATTGCATAAGGTACTTGACCATCATGCTGTCCTAAAACTGCTCCAATAGTGGCATCAGAAGCGTCTGAAGAAATGTGGAAAGGAAGGGTCCAATTGGGCCCTCTTAAGATAGGAGTTGTGGACAACTTCTCCTTAATCTTAACAAACACTATCTGGCATGCTTCATTCCAAAAAAACTGCACATCTTTCATTAACAGTGAAAATAAAGGAGAAGCAAGTTTGGAAAATTTTTCTATAAATCTTCGGTAGTATCCAACATGTCCTAGGAAACTTCGCACCTCTTTTTGAGTTGTAGGAGTAGGTATATTTTTTATTACTTGATTTTTGAGGGATCCACCTGAATGCCATTAGCAGAGATGAAGTGCCCCAATACTACTCCTTCACTCATCATCAGATGGCACTTTTCAGTGCTTAAAGAGAGCTAGGTCTGTTCACAGCGAGTTAAAACCGTTTTCAAATTTTCCAGTGCTTCTTCAAAATCCTTGCCATAAGGAGTGAAATCATCCATAAAAATTTCCATACTGTCATTAACTAATTCTGAAAATATGTCGATTACATCTCTTTGAAATGTTATTGGAGCATTACATAAACCAAAGGGAAGCACTCTATAAGCAAACGTTCCCCAGGGACAGGTGAAGATAGTTTTATATTGGTATTCAGGAGCAATTTGAATATGATTGTACCCGCTAAACCCATCCAGGAAGGAGAAGAACTTCTTCCTTGATAAGGTGTCGAGTACTTGATCGATAAAGGGCAAGGGAAAATGCTCTTTTTGTGTGGATTTGTTCAGATCCCTATAGTCGACACAGACTCTCCATTTAGTATTTTTCTTGGGTACAATTATAAGCAGGGTGACCCACTTGCTGTCTGAAATAGGATATATAAATCCTTCTTCCAAGAGTTTCTGAATTTCTTTCTTCACTATGTCCCTAATATTGGGGTTCATTCATCGTTGAGGCTGGCACACAGGTCGGGAGTCACTTTTAATATAAATATGATCGATGCACAAGTTAGAGGGAATAACCCTCATGTCTGTATACTCCCAGGAAAATTCCCCCTTGTGCTCTTTCAAGAGACTGATCAGGTGCTTTTGTTCATCTAAGGAGAGGCTGGAGTTAATATTTAGGGTTCTTCCAGACTCTACCTCAATGGGAATACTTTTCAAATTTTTCAATACTGGGATTATGTGTGTGTCACCGACTACTGCTTCTTCTATGAGACTTTCTTGTTCTTCCTTACCCAGAGTAATGTTCAGTATTTGATAAACTTCTTTATTGACTGAGGTGGGTTCACTGTTGAAATTATTAATGGCATCGTCTTCAGTTTCATCTTTAAAACTGAAGGCCTTCCCTATAGTTAATAATGGCTGAACGCCCTCTTCTTCCTCTGGCTCCATCCATAAATAAGTTTTAACTTCTAGGCTCGGCTGAGCTGGAGGGTAGAGATTGAGGTTCTTTGTCTTAGTTCCATCTAATATGGTCATAGATCCAGATCGACAGCTGATGTAAGCATCAGCTGTGGCTAACGAAGGCCTTCCTAGGATAAGTGGGTGTCCTCCTAGCTACGACTTAGGTTGTAAAACCAAGAAGTCAACAGGGTACTCCCAAGAATCAACTGAGATGACAAGATCGTCCAAAATTCCTTTAGGTTTATTGGTGGAACTATCTACCAGTTCTAAAACGGTGGGAGTTGGCCTAAGATTAGTGAGCCCAAGTTTTCTTACAGTTTCAATTGTCATGACATTAATCGCCACTCCTAAATCTACCAGTATGTTATGTATCTGTGTATGCCCAATCTACACGGTAACAGTGGGATTGCCAAGATTGTCATATTTAGCCAAAAGGGTTTTTCCCATTATCAATGCAGATAATTTCCCTATGACATGAACACTGGGAGGATCTCTGGGTTTTCTTCCTAGTTTCTTTGTGCACAGATCCCGAACAGTTCTAGCATAGATAGGCACACATTGAAGAGCTTGAAGGAGGGGAATTTTAACATAAAGATTCTTTAACTCTTCTAAGAGGTTAAACTGAGGTTGTCCCCCTACCCTTGGTAGCATTAATCTCTCGGGATATGGTGGTTTCCTAATCAGTTGGGTAGGCTGTGTATCACTAGATATATCATGCTATATTTCAGTTGACCCATTAGTGGGATGTTCAACATCTTCAATGATGGGGGTCGTATTAGATAGATGATGTGGATTTGCTCCTTTTTCATGTACAGGGGATGGAACATAATCAATCATTACAGGCTCTACTATTTTTCCTGATCGTAACCGGATACGTTGCAAGGCAGAGGAGAAAGGGAGTAGGAAGGCATGTTGACAGTCTCAAATTGATGGACTATTTTATTTTTTGGGTTAGGATTAGGTTGAGGAGGCAGCAAAGGTTGTATCAGTATATTAGGGGTAGAATTGTTCTGCAACTGCACTGCAACTGTTGATGAGGATATTGGGGATATTGAGGATATTGAGGATATTGAGGAGGGTATGGTTGCTGTTGATGTGGAGGTTGTTGAGGAAACTGGTTTCCTGGATGGAAATTCCTCCATTCAGGAGACCAAGAAGTTGGTTGGTGTGGTGGCTATGGTGGTTGAACCCAGGGGTTCCAAGAGTTATAATTTTGCATTGAATGTTGAGAGGGGTTCCATTGAGAATAAGATGAAGGGAATTGTGTATTCAAGTTTTGCATATTATTCCAATTATTATTTTATTCAAAAATGGAAACGAGTATGGAGTCATACCTTGGCTTTGGGGCTGCTAGGGTTTCTTTAGTGCAATGAAGTAGGACGGTTCCACCTCTGGAGTTAATGCCTACAGAACAGCCTTCACTTGGGGAAGTGACGGAAATTATTTTGTGTCATGGTTCAGCTCGCTTAGGTAACACACTTCTACCTTGTCGATTGGGAACTCCTTCAGAGGGTGGTTCTTTCTACATCGAGGGAAGAACACACCTAGTGTGAGATCCTCTACTGCCTATTTTTGCTTTGCCCTCAGGACGTCAATTTTCGAGGAGATAGAGCTCATCATTTCTGTTTTGAAATTTTCAAGGAGGTTTCCTATCTTTGCACGAGTGGCTCCTCCATTAGATGACTTCTGAGTTCTGTCGAAGACATCACATTCTAGCTTATCCCGTTTGTCCCACATGTTATTCTTGGAAGACCCCCTAGAGTATCTTTTACATAATTCCACAATCTTCTCGAAAGACTCCTTAGAGATACCCCCCTTTCCTAACAGGTTTAACATATCTAGGAAGTCATCCCTAATCCCACGAAGTAGGATTATATTGAGCACATCTAACCCCATGTTCGTCTGTCCAGTTCTTTGCACATTGTATAAAAGCCTCTCTACAAAATTTTCCATACTTTCATCCTCCTTCTGCACCATTTTAAACAATTCTTCTCTCTTGTCCTTGGTGTTGCAATATTCCTGATATTTTTCCAAGAACACCTGTTTCATCCTATCCCAATTACTAACGGTTCCACTTCCTAGGCTCATGAACCAGCATAATGCATTTTCCTTTAGAGTGGTAGGGAAGAGCTTCATCTTTTGTGCATCGATGATGTAGTCATAGCTGCGACAGAGGATATCAAACTCGAAAAGAAATTCATCTGGATCCTCTACCAATTTTCCATGAAAGCAAGGCAACACTAATGGCGATATATTTTTCATAGGGGCTGTCCCTTCTGGTTATTGAATTGGGAACTGAAGTGTAGCCACCATTCCTTTAGGAAAGGAATGATCTTCAAGCATTAGAGGAAATTTCAACTCAAAATGGGCCTTTTAACTTTTCTTCAAATTCCATGTCATCATGTGTTATCCAATGAAATTGCTTTAAATTTGAAATACCGTATAGGTCCCAAACACTTTTTTAATATAAATTTGGGGATAGGTATCATAAAAAAAACTACCTTTTTTGTTTGTATTTTAGACATATCTCCCCGTGTTTTTACTCAAATTTCGATCGGAAGAGCTCGTTGGATGCAGAATTAAATTCCGCATCCAACGAGCTCTCCCGATCGAAATTTGAGTAAAAACACGGGGAGATATGTCAAAAATACAAACAAAAAAGTAGTTTTTTTCTTTTCTTCCTCCAAAATTAATAAATATTATTTTATTATTTTAACTATTATTTTATTAGTTCATTTTAGGAGGCCCATTTTGAGTTGAAATTTCCTCTAATGGTGATGGTTTTCTCCCATCACCTCTTCCTCGTCAGATTTGTGTCTGTTACTCATTCCTTCTTTTGTTTTCGTCTTTTCGTTCTTCTCTTCATTCTTCTCTTCGTTCTTCCACTGATCAACAATATTCTGATGGAACTGTGTACACTCCTCTTTAGTTACAACCTTTTCATAAATGTGATATATTGGAATTCGATCAACAGATCCTGCTGTACCAACCTTGTCCTCCTCTGCAGGGATATTTAAGGATGTTGCGGCTGCTTGTGTGTTCTCCACTTTGGATCTTGACGCTGGCACCCTAGGATCGGCATGGATTATTTTGATAGATGTTTCCTGATAGAAAACCATGGTAGAAGAATTAGTTCTGTCAACAAGATCGTTAATGAATGTTCTTTTGCCCAATTGTGGACCTCAACCACGACCTCGACCACCTACACTATTAGTATTTTGTGGGGTTTTGGGAGTTGGAAGATGATCATGCTTTACCCTTCTTATATTCATACAACCAAAATCATTCCAATGAAAAGTTAAAAGAGATCGTATAGAAACAATTATAGGATGAAACTAATGATAGTGTTTAATTTTTATCCTTCCTTGGCAACAGCGCGAAAATGTTGGGCACCCAATATGCAAGTGAATTACAGCTAACATACAGAGTGTGCAATATTTGTTGTCAACCCAAGGAAGTCTTGTAATTCAAGGATAACATGCACAATATATGCTTAAACACTTAATTGCTGTGAATGAACAATCTTATCCTTTGTTCGGCTATGCTCATCCCAAGAATCCTTTTAATCTAGTTACCTTCTAAAGAATACAACCACAATTGCCTTCTGCTATTCTTAATCTAGAAATTCAAAGATGAAATCACATCTAGATTACTTTTGTATTGAAAGGAGATCCTGTTCCAATCAATTAATGATTAACCCAACTATCTTAATTTGATTATTCTAGAAATCAAAAGACATGAATTGAATGTTAATCTAGGGATTCAAAGTACAGAAATTGAGTTCAGCTATCCTATGAATTCAATGTACAGAAATGAAATTCTGCAATCATAAAAGTAAGGGACAAACTGCAAGGATTCATGGAAATGACAACTAAAGGATCTAAGGATGAACATAGCTGTTATAGCTACCACGTAAATTGCATAAAGAATAATCCTACTCAGTCTACTGTCACACCATGCCACTACAGATTTCCAAGAAATGCAATTAATAACACGCTGTAAATCCACAAATGTTTTAGCTTCCTATGAAGAAATAAAATTAACATAACATCTCACAACAAAATAAGTAAAATGCCTAAATTAACTTAGCAATCCCTGTGGGAAGGCGGGCCCAACCTTCACACATAGATGCTGGATGAACACACATTAAAAACCCTTAGATTTGAAGTAACTCCTTGTATTAAAAAGTCAGATTGCTTACACAACTCTTAGTCATAGCTAATACAATGAATTGGTTACGGGTTCAACCCCTGGCTCAGAACAGTTCTCCATATTTATACAACATAAATCATAACATCCTATCCTTATTATTGGGTAGCCATGAAGATCTCTGATTTTGAGGCTCCCTAAATTACAACAGCTGTTACAAACGTGACAGGATGAAAGATAGGAAATATAGGGAAACTGTTAATCAACCCAGGAGTAATGATATCTTTAGATCACAGCTATACATGATTAGCAATGCACTGTTGACCTCCAAATCTGACGCATTCTGTTGCAGCTATCTTTTTACATCTTTGCCTGGAATAATATACTGGGACCACATTCCTTGGGAAATGGTAGGATGGATGGCGATCAACTTGGGAGATGAATGCCCATCCTTGTCGTAGCATGTTCAGCCCAATCTTCCTGTAGTCTATATATCTCAAAATACATTTTTAAACCATCGTATGTTAGCATATTGAGAGATATAAAGCTTTAATTACCACAATCATAAGTATTAATAAAAGAAGACAATAATCAATCATACCTTGGTGACTTAAAGAGCAGAGTGAGGGAAACAAATCTATTTGGCATGCTCACTGGGGTACGATAGGGAAAAAAGAGGTAAAGAAGGATGGTCAAAAGGGGCTATTTCTGGGCCCAACAGAGTCCAATCCCAATGTTTACTCCCCAAACAATGTCGAAGGCCACACGACCCATACCTATTGAGTGTAAGTCATGTGAGGTGATTCGAGGTATCATTTTAGGCCTTGGATGGATATAATATTCCTTTATGGACTAAGGCTTGGGTTTACTCCGTTAACCATGTGTAAAGAATTGACACCCATGTCTATTATTTAAAACCTCTTGATGGCATGATTATCCCCAGTTTTTGGGTAGGGATACCATCAATAGGTCCTTCCTGGTAGTTTGAAGTGTCCTTATTGACCTTCAATGACTGAGGGATTCATTTAGGGCCCAATGCTTTGGTTTCCTCTGATTTCCATGCATATGGCCCTGAGACCCATAACTACTGTAAAAAAGTCCTAATTTCTCGTATATACCTAATTTAAGGCCAAACACCATCTAGAGAGGTCATGTGTTGTGGCTTGATACATTATTCTTTCATATGGATCCCTAGAAGCTTCCTTTAGTGTCTACGACCCAGGTTTTGTGATCATTTAACCATGTTAAGGGTCTCTAAACCCATCCTTAGTGATTAAAATAGCCCAATGGTGTCAATTCCCACACAGAAAGCTAAGAATGCCCTTAAGAGTTAACATATGGTGGTTTAAGGTGTTATTTGTGGTCCTCAATTCCTAGAAGCTTCATTTAGGGCCTAAAGTAGAGCTTTCATCCCTTGAAAATGTCTAAGCCCCAGTTCCCTCCCTCCCATTTATATTTATTCCCCTACTACTAATCCCTTCCCTTTATATTTGTCCTCCCTCTAGTCCCCCCCATATCCCTCTGTTCCCCTTATATTTATCCTCCCTTCATCACCCCCATATATGTCCCATACCCATCCCTCCCTCCCATGATTCCCTCTACACCTTCCACTCTCTCCTTTGACTCCCCCCAAACTCTGCCCTCTTAAACAATGTAATGTTTGGCATGAGCCACCCCATAAACTATTTAGATGGCATATTGGGAGTCTAAATGGTATTATAATGGGATAATGGTTCCATTATAGGGTTTTGGATGGGAGGGATGGGTCTCTAGACATTGACTATAGTCATGGAAGAGAAGAAAATGAGTCCCTAAATCAACACGCATGCCTTATAGATGGAATATTTGGCCTTTAGTGGGATATGGATGTCATTATGAGGTTTTATGCCCTAAGGATGGATCTCGGGGTCTTAACCATGGTAATGGGACAAAAGTGTAGTAGAAACAAGTCTTAAAACACTACACATGCCCTTTAAAGGGGATATTTAGCATAAATATGGGATATATGTGCAATTACACTATTTTATGCATTGAAGATTATTCTCGAGGCATTGACCATGGTCATCTAGGAACCATTATGATATTTCCAGACAAGATATTGTTTTGAATACACTACCATGGTACAAGGATAAATCCAATATTTTATGGATTAAAGGATGTTTTTATGGTTCATGGACAAATCACAAGGTCCCAAACTATGACAAGCCCTATAAATGGAGTCTAAATGGGATAAGGGTGTCATTATAATTTTTGAGACTTTGAGAAATTTCATGGAAGAAAGGGTAGGGTCTTAGGACCTAAATGAAGATTTTATGGTTCATGAGCTATAAATGAGTCCTTTAATTACCACACATGCCTTATAGATGGGATATTTGGCCTTTAGGTTGGGTATGGGTTCGATTATGAGGGTATGTACACTAAGGATAGGTCTCGAGGTCTTAACCATGGGTATGGGCTCCATTATAAGGTTATCAGGTTTCAATATTTTATATGCACTAAATTGCATATTAGATATATCATAGATGTGATTTAGCGATCACATTATACAAATTGCCACTAATACATAATATCAAAATTGCGACTGTTTTTCATTGCTCTTTCCACGTTTTGTCGTCTCAACTACGACAATAATGGTCACGATGTTTCGTGGCACTTACTTCATGGATATAATAACGGACTTTATAAGACATTGATATAGATATAAAAAATATACATCACGTCTCTTTTGTATGGTGGCCTTCAAATTGACTTTTTTAGAATTCATTTTCTACGTTTCGTCGCTCCATCAACAACATTTTCGTCCCTATAACCACAAAAATATGGCTAAAAACTACTAGACAAAATCTAGTTTCCACGCAAAATTATGGAATAGTTTCAACAAACATTTGAGTCTCTA
Organism: Pseudotsuga menziesii; assembly: GCA_001517045.1. NCBI lineage: Eukaryota > Viridiplantae > Streptophyta > Pinopsida > Pinales > Pinaceae > Pseudotsuga > Pseudotsuga menziesii. The sequence continues at coordinate 56,326 of LPNX010378306.1, read as the reverse complement.
TCAACGAATTCTAGAATTTGAACATAAATTTCTTCCACGCAAAACCTTGGAAAACTAATCTTTATCGACCAAATTCATTAGAGGAAATTTCAATTTAAAATGTACCTTCCAAAAATAATACAAATTCCATGTCATCATGTATTAGCCAATCAAAATGATTTAAAATTCAAAAAGGGAGCACCTATTAAACAATTTTTTAATATAAATTTGGGGATAGGTATCATAAAAAAAACTACTTTTTGTGTTCGTATTTTCGACATATCGCCTTGTGTTTATACTCAAATTTCGATCGAGAGAGCTTGTTGGATGCAGAATTAAATTTTGCATCCAACGAGTACCCGCTCAGCATACTTTTGACAAGCCCTGCTACCCCAAAAACAAGAAATACCTAAAAAAATGTGATGATGACATCATCATCACATTTTTCAGGTATTTCTTGTTTTTGAGGTAGAGGGGCACATCAAAAGTATACTGAGTGGGTATTCGTTGTATGCATAATTTAATTCCACATCCAATGAGCTCTCTTGATCGAAATTTGAGTAAAAACATAGGGAGATATGTCGAAAATATGAACAAAAAAATAGTTTTTTCTTTTCTTCCTCCAAAATTAATAAATATTATTTTATTAATTTTCCTTAGGAGGCCCATTTTGAGTTGAAATTCCCTCTAATGTGTGACTGTTTTTCATTGCTATTTGCACATTTGGTCATCTCAATTGCGACAATGATGAGCACGATGTTTTGTGGCACTTTTTCTTCACTATAACAATGAACTTTATAAGCTGTCGATATAGAGATGAAAACTGGCCTCCATGTGTCTTCTATACAGTGGCCTTGAAATTGATTTTTTTAATTCATTTTCTACGTTTTGTCTCTCTATCGACAAAAGTATTGTGCCTATAACGACGAAAATATGGCCAAAAATTGTTGGGAAATTTTTTGTGTCCACGAAAAACCATGGAATAGTGTTGACAAAGGTTTGTCTCTCTATCACCAAAATCTAGAATTTGAACATAAATTTCTTCCACGCAACACAGTGGAAAACTAATCTCTATCGACGAAATCCGCAAGCTGAATGATAATTGTTCCACGAAACTGCATTGCTATAGAGACGTTATTTGTGGAAAGCCACCCGGGGTTTCGACGGTTTTTTAATACCCATGACGAAAGTGCATCGATAATGCGATGAAACACAGAGGCTTAAAAAAATAATTAAAAACCGTGGAAAGGCACATTCCTTTCCATGGTTTTGGATCTCCAATAAGTGCTTGTGATTGATGTGCAGTCTTGTGGAGCTTTTAATTCTGTTTTAGACCATATTCAATTAGCGGTTCAAAGCATATTTCCAGAAGGTAATTTTGAGCCACAAACTGGGGAAAACCTACCATACGATTTGATGTTTTAAGGATGGTTTTAATACATGTAAATGACATAAATTTTCAGATCTTATAAAACAGAAAATGAAAGATGAATTAAGATTTAAAATGGCATAAAAGTTGTGATTAGTTCATAACAAATCCAAGTTAGGAAGATGGGGTCAATTTAGGATCTCATGGAGGCTTCAGTGATTAAAGAGTAGATAGGGTTGAATGGTTCAAACCCAATCTTCTTCTTAATACCTAGATCCACTTTAAAATTCTTCAATAGGAAAATCCTACACTAGACATTATATATTTGTCAAACAAGAGCCATGAGGTGGAAATGTCACCACAATTCCTAAAAATTATTATTACAAGACAAATGCTATAGAATGGCAATATACCTCTGTTTCAACCCCAACAAAGCTTCCCATGCCAAACCAAGAAATCTATCATAATACACTTGTAATATAACTACAAATGGTAGCTTCATAGATGGAGTATAAGGGACAATTGATCTTACTAGATTTTAAAACTTGATACTCATCTTCCACATGAGAAGGTTGGAAGAATCTTGGATGACAAGAAAAGCACCTCCATTTCCACCCAAAAAAGGCTTCTCATGCAATATTTTGGTTTGGTAGAAAATAAACAAGAACAAAAAATTCGAAGCTTTTTGTAGAAAATGAAAAGTAAAACACAATTTTGAAGAGTAATTTAAAGAAACGACGAAGAAATGGAGCCAAAAGTTGAAAACAAACTATTCTGATAGAGGGAAAGTGGTTAAAAAATAGAGGTACATAATGCATAGAGAGAACGTAAGAGTGATAAAAGCAGGGAATGGTACAACAAGAACACAACAAAGGCAATTAAGCCTGCTATTCTTATGTTTCTATACAAACACTGGATAGGAAGCATGATGAAGAGGCTAGAAATGAAAATAAAAAAGTTATATTATATGACAGGTACAAACAAGTCATATAAAATATTAATGCGCAAGGAGAATGTAGGCAATGCAAGAACCCTTACCTTATCAATCACCTTTCGCCAAGTCCATTGGCCCATACTGCTTGCAAAGAGTTAACCTAATAAATCGAAAACCACTGTGTTGGATGGAAATTAAATTTATAAATTAAATAAATAATCCATTCCTAGACCTATACACAAGTGGTCATTTTTCTAGGCATGGAAAATATCAAAATACTCTATGAAATAAAAATGGGCATACAATTAAATATACTAATGTTGTCTGGAAAGTGTGTTCTTGGGGTAATTCCACCATGAGATGTGGTTCTGGAGTCACATTCCACATGTCTTATGAAGGAAATCAACAATCAATCTATCGAGCACACATTTTCCACCAGAATATCAACTCACATTTAAATTCTATATTACAATACCATTGCCTCACTGATGTGGAAAGTTGTGTTTGTATTCGATAATATTTCTTTAACCATTGTATTAAAATGAAAAAAACACACAAATTTTAAATTTTAAGACATAAATATATTAAATACACATATAAATAGGTTTTTACTAGAAATGTGTCGACACTATTAATACCACCATCCTATCAAACATTATAAAACAAAAAATAGAGGAAAGAGTCATGTTGTCTTACTATATGAATAAAATGTCACTAAATAATCGGGATAAATAATTTTTTATCTATGAAATGTGAACTTTCTAGTAAATAATAGCCCGCAGGTGTGTGTCTCATTGGCGGTTCAGTTGTTATGAAGTCACTTGTTGTAAATTGGAGGTGATGAGATCAAATCCCACACGGGTTTACTTGTGTCCCATGTCTTGCAAAGGGTGTTGGGAACCTAGGGGTATAGTGGTAGTAGGAATGGATCCCTTCACCCCGTGTCATGCAAGTACCAACCCAGCTCCATTTTTCGATTCCCCTAGTTACTAAAACAAAAATCCAGTAAATAATATTTACATATGGAAATATTTGTTCTAACATAATGCACTTTAAGAAGCTCATGGAATGCTTTTGTAGTGCACATATTAATACATTTTTTTTTACTTACAAAAAAAACTAAAGAAATGGTTTAGGGGAGGAATATTAAGGATGAACCTCTAGAGTTACAAGCATGGCCTTGTTGTGAGAATCATTGCATATGATGATTCCATCATTATTCGTTCTCCCATTGCATCTTCCACAAAGACTTGGGGACCAAAGTGGATCTTTCTTGACCCCTTTTCTATTGTCTATTTATTATATTTTCTCCTAACAATCCTTACAAACTCGGCCACTGACATCTTTTCAACGACATCCTCCAACTACAGAGTTAAATTCAAACCATTAAGAAGCAAAACCATGAACATGAATTTGTTCTCCTCAGGTTCAGGCTTGGGTTTCTTCTTAGGAATCTTTCTAAGGTATCCCTCATTGCTGCTTCTTTTTCCCCTAGTAGAAGATTCTGTCATCTTGGACACAAGAAACGATAAACCACAGAGGGAATATTGTGTTCTTATATCGCAATGCTTGCCTACACTTAGAATTTGCAAGAATTGATGCATGCAATGGGATTTCGTTAGTTTATACAAAGAATGTTATGGCTTGCGTTGATGTCTCACTAATTACACAAAGCAATTATGCATGTACAACTCAAGATAAGCTCTGGCGTTCCACAATTGATACAAATCTCTGCTCAGTAGCCTCAAAACCACTATGAGCAAACAAAAACATTTTTCTATAGAACATTCAGGATTCAAACTCTAAAAATTTTCCATTATCAAAGAAAAAATAACAACATTGCTCAGGGTTTAATTGAAATGTAGTACATTGGAAACTGACACCTATGACGTATGATCCGTGACCAACGATGGAGGAGATGATATCAAAACCTGCGTCACTGAAATATAACCCAATGAATAATCAAATAAATAATATTAAAATAATTCTATTTAATATAAAATTTTAGGAGAGGAAGTTCATGGATGAACCTGTAGAGCTACGAGCATGGGCTTGCTATGAGAATCATCGCATATGAAGGTTCCATCTTTATTCGCTCTCCCATTGCATATTCCACATAGAATTGGGGACCGCAGTGGATCTTTCTTGACCCCTTTTCTATTATTAATTCCTCAGCTTTTCTACTAACAATCCTTACAAAATCTTTGACTGACATCTTTTCAATAGCATCCTCCAACTGCAGATTCAAATTCAAACCATTAAGAAGCAAAACCCTAAACATGAATTTTTTTTCCTCAAGTTTAGGCTTGGGTTTCTTTTTAGGAAGCACTCCCAGCTATCCCTCATTGTTACTTCTTTTCCTCTTGGTAGAATATTTTGCAAGCTTGGACACAAGAAATGACAAACCAGAGAGGGAATATTGTGTTCTTATATCGCAATGCTTTCCTACACTTGGAATTTGCAAGAATTGATGCATGCAACAAGATTTCATTAGTTTATACAGAGAATGCTATGGATGGGGTTGATGTCTCACTAATTATTCAAAGAAATTATGCATGTACAACTCAAGATAATGTTTGGCATTCCAAAATTCCTACAAAGCTCCGCTCAGTAACCTCAAAACCACTCTGAGCAAACAAAAACAGTTTGCAATAGAACATTCGGGCTTCAAAATCCAAAAAGTTTCCATTATCAAAGAAAAACCAACAACCGTGCTCAGGGTTTAATTGAATTACAGTACATCCAACTGACACCTATGACATCTGATATGCCGCCAACACTGAAGGAGTTGATATCAAAACCTACATCATTGAAATATAGCCCAATCCACAATCAAATAAATAATATTAAAATAATTCTATTTAATATAAATTTTAAAAAATTTAAAAAACTGTACAACCACGAAAAATTAAACAATGTACGGTTGGTTGGATTAATAGACATAACCCATCTGTATATATCACCGTTTGTGGTGACATAACAAGGGTTAAGAGAAAGACAACCAAATTAGAGAAACATGCACACTATTAAAATTTTCAATAACAAGCATCCAATGTAGTAGAGAAAGGTCTTACCCGATTATAATTTATTATCAAGAGACAATTAAACATGATATCCATTGACCAAGAATCAACTATCAAAGGCATCCAATCAACCATCTATAAGAATCAAATAAAATTACTAAACAACAGTATAATAATTCTCTTCACAAATTCTACTTGGTTTTTACCACAATTAAATATTTCGGTTGGTTGTTATGAAGGCATTTATATTAGTAAGCCACTGCATTCGAGATGTATGAATTTGTAGGCATATATGTGTAAGCTAACCTGTTATGGTTTAGTTGATAGAAGATGAGGAGGTGGAGCATATGGAAAATGAAAAAAATAAGGATGGTGGAAACACACTCGATCCTTTTGCAGATCTAGGTATCAATAATGCTGTAAATGATCATGTTGCCCCTACTGGTTCTACATCTCCTGCAGTTTATCACTCACAAGCAGAACTCACTAAGGTTGGTTTCTCTCTCAACATATTTTTTGTTTGACTTTAATATTCCTTGGTTTGTCCTTTGTTGGTAATCTCTATCTTCTTCCTATTACTGCACATTTCCCTTTACACTGAGTATGCCTTGCTTCCAATTTGACATTTAATATTAGCTTTGAAAAAGGGTTTATTGAATTCTAGCCAAATAATGGCTAGGGAAGTTCACAACAGTGCCACAAATTTAATTGCAATGAAGTTAAATCAATTTCATTTACTGTTTTGGACCTAAGTTACACGATACAGGGAAACATGTATGTGTTTCCAAAACTGAAAGACACTGGAAACATGACCACTCTTTCATAAATAGCACATTATATTGGAACTTTGAAAGAAAGGATTATGAATAAATGAGCAAGAACATTTAAATGACAAGCAAAGTTCCACCATCACTTATATTGGGATCCTCACCATTAGTATCACCATCTACCTCCTCATCTATCCTTTGGCTCTACCTCAATCCTCTAGGGACATCAATTAACACCATTCAATTTTGATGAAACTACCTGATACAAGCCTTAAAATATCATAGAAAAATCTCATGCCTAATCAATGATTTTGGCTTGAGTGAAGGGTACATTTTTGCTAAGGCCATGATAGAAGAATTCAACAATCAATGGAACCAACATCGAGTTACATAAAGGGCTTGGTACTCTTGATTAAATGCCAATCCCATTCCTTGATACATGATAGAATCCAATCAAACGACTGTAATATTGCCAATCCTGGAATCCTTTAAACTATTAAGTCTGTTGAATTTTGAATGGAGTATGAAATTATAGTTTCTCCATATGATGTCTAATGAGGTTGGAAACTTTCTCAAAAATACTGGAACAGTTAGTGGTAATGTTAAAAATTTAAGTAAAAGGATAGAAAAGGAAAGATAGAGGAAATGGCAACATTTACCATCATTTTTTATCAAGTCCAGTAAAAACCTAAGTCAAACCAAGTCAAGATAAGTGGATGTAGAGAAGAATGCATGTTGTATGGGAATTGGTATGGCATGGAAATTCTTTTCCATCTCTAGAAACATGTTTCCATTGGACCTATCTTTATGGCTGGTAGTGGTAACTAGTAACACATTTCTATTCTCTACCACACATTTCTATACCAAAATGTTCATGGCACGACACCTACTCTGGTCTTTCCGACAACTTAGCCATGGAATCTAGTGCCATGGAAAATGAATTTGGTTATAGGGAACATTCTTTCTATTTAATTGCAAGGACAAACAACTATATCTTCTACACAATTGTATTAGTGACCAGTGCCTTTCAACAAATCACTTCTATGAATGAAGAAGACATATGAAGAAGACATACTAAGTTGATTTAGTGCTTATAGATGCAAATGTAAATGATATCAAGTAAATGTATTCAATTCAAGATATATGTAATTAGTAGCAAGGTCATCCAGTAGAAATTTATCATACAAGAGATCATTAGATGTGTAACCATATACAATTCAATTGCCGTATTTAACCAACCAATAACCTTCCATTCAAGTATGAGGACTCATATAAATATAGCAGCAATAATATAGTATGCTAGTTCAAATTATGACAATTTTATAGCAGCAGTGAAGGTTACCAATGTAAGGTGTATAAGAGTTTTAGTTTTGCATTCAATGTAAACCACACCACTCCAAACCTTGAACACTATTCTTAGTAATATAGGACAGCCACCAAATGTATGTTCCAGACTTGTATCTATGCAAATAATTTAAATTTTCATACTTTATTTACCTCTGTTAAACAATATCACCATCAAACTAATGGTTAACCTTTGATTCAGTTCAGTGTTTACTGTGGTTGTAGGTAGGAAGGGATGTCAAATTTTGACAGTTTGCAATTTATTGTAGACTGTAGGCAGTAGGTGGAGTGTGTTGATATAGGGCTGTTACAGCCTTGTTTTCAAAATGGTTGCTGAAATGGTAGTAACCAACATAGATTCCTCTCAAATTGAATACCTGGTGGCCCTTTAATGAAAAAACATGGCATGGAGTTATTTTGGCACCTAAGAGAATTGGGTTTTTGAGTCCACATAGCACTAGTTATTGTTTTATAATTAACACAATAGCCACTTACATATCCTATTAAAAACATCAACAATCTAGCTTTGAACTGACAATTCATGGGAATTTTGACATGATGCCCAAAAGGAATGAACAAAACTAGAAACAATCCCACATTTTGCATACATGCCAACTAGATAAATGCCCACACAATCATATGAATCAAATCCATATTTTATGTTGAGGATATGAAATTTCTTACCCTGATCATAAGCCATGATGTTTGCGCAAATCAAAAGCACCATCGAGAAAGTAAAATCATTCGGCCTCATCCCTATCATCAACGCTTGCCAACGCATCTTTAGAGCCTCTTCATCTTTACCATTCAAATAATACCATGCAACCATATAGCTCCACAAAACCACCACATTCCATTCAGGCATATTGTCAAAATATCTCACAACAAGCAAACAAATGCATGGTAGCATTAAAATATCTCATTCCTTTCCTCCATTTCCTTGATAACTGTTGGTTTTATTTCTCACATTGAATTTCCCAAGTAAACCTAGAAAACTTGTGCTTCATGCTTGCAAGGAGATATCAGCCATTTAATCTACACCACATCCACAACAATGAAAAAAACCATGAATAAAATAAAAAAACAATAGGTAATCAAGAAAAACATAGAAGGTATAAACATTGCTTCCATTCTAGAAGTGGGTTAGGTGGTTCTAGAAGCATGGGTTCACATGAGAAGGGAGTGGATGATGGAGTAATAGGAAAATTCCTTCACCCACCCTTCCTGTAAAAGAAACATCATAGCTTGTTCCAGATCCTTCAGTGAAAGTTCAAAATCGAAAATCCCCAAATGGGAGCTGGAGCAGATCCTACGTGGGTCTCCGTTTTTGAATGCTAATGGGCTAGTGCAGGGGTGTTTTTGAATTCCATGTTTTTTGTTTGATTATTTTCATATTCTATATTTTGTGTTTTGTTTTGTTTTTTTATTTTGCACATTTATCTTTTGTTTAGTTTATTTTGTGTTTTTTTTATTTGCATATTTTATATTTTGTTGCATTTTAAATTAACTATAGTTAAACAACTCTATGTTTTTAATTTAGTGTAATTTAATTTAATTTAACTAGGATTTTTTCATAATTTGTATTGGTTGCATTGCTTATAGTGAGATCCAATACATAATTCCCTTCAAGGATGAACACGATGATGATTACGATGATCATGATGACGATGATCATGATGACGATGAAGATGATGACGATGATGGTGATGAAGACAACAATGACGATGATCATCATCATCATTATCCTCATCATCATCCTTGTCATCATCATCACCATCGTCTTCAGCATCTTCATCAATATCACCATGATCATCTTCATAATCATCATCATCGTCATCGTCATCATCATCATCATGATCTTCTTCATCATCATCATTGACAGAATCATCATCTTCATCATCACTTAATGTATTCATTATCACCATCATCATCTTGATCATCATCATCATATTCATCGTCATCATCATCAACATCTTCATTTTCATGATCATATTCATCATCAACATCATCGTCATCCCATTCATCAGCATCTCCATTATCATGATCATCATATTCTTCATCATCATCATCACCATTTTCATTATCATCTTCATCATCATCATCATCACCATTTTCATTATCATCGTCGTCATCTTAATCATCATCATCATATTTGTCATCATCATCATCATATTCGTCATCATCATCATCATCATCATCATCTTTATCATCGCAATTTTGGGAGGAGGTTAGCGAATGAAGAAATCTACATGATAGGGGGAGCAACTAGTTGAGTGAAAAATTAAGGATTGCTCCTAACAACCATTCCAAGGACTAATCTGACAATTCAATATGATCTGAGGAAGTAGTAAAAAAAAATACAACTTTTTGGGCCCTGTGAAGCCTCCCATTCTTAGATTTGTGGACACAAAGAATCAATACTTATGTACCTAGTCCAGTGTCTTAAAAGAGGAATATCCAAACTGAGCAGTTTGGTAGTTCCACAAATTGCATTCTTTATAGGAGTGAATGATCACTCATAACCATTTTGTTATAATGTTGGCGAAGCTGAGAACAATTTAGTGAATACCAAGGTAAAGATCTTGTCATCATATCATCATCGTGTTCATCAGCATATTCATCATCATCGCCATCACCATCATCATCATCTTCGTCATCGCTATCATCATCATCATCATCATCCTCATCCTAATAACCATCATGATAATCTTGATCATCATCTTCATCATCCTCATCCTAGACATCATCATCATCCTTATCATCCTCATCCTCATTGTCATTGTCCTCATCCTCACCCTCATCATCATAATCATAATTGATAATGATCATCATATTCATCATCATTATCTTCATCAACATCATCATCATCATCATTGTTGTCATCTCCCCCTTCCTAATCAACATCTACAGTCGATCCGCAGAAAGTGGTAGGGGCTGCAAATATCTATGGTCGAAACAAGATGTTGGGTAGATCAACGGGTTAGAAGCATTCTACAATCAGAATTTGCTCACTTGTTCAGATGAAAAAGGGTTAGTAGAATGTTAAAGTTATCAAGGTTGAGCGGTCTCGATGAAGGTAGTTTAGAGATCGGTGGTTAATATTGATCTCCCCAAATCAATCTGTGCAGGTTGATAGTGTTGATCTCCCCTATTATGTCTCCCCTCCTCACTCACCTCATCTTTTGACTTGGGTTCTCTTCTTATTCCTCCTCTTCCTTTTTTGGGCTCTTTGATCTGCGCCCTGAGCACCCTCGAAACAAATAATGATCTCTAAAAGTCTTCAGACATGTCAGAGACTATCCATAATTCACCTAAAAATGGGGCTTTTGTTTGATTTATTTGAATTGATCATCTAGGGAGGACATGATTCAATTCTAAAAATAGTGGTTGAACTTAGGGTTGGTAAAAAAAGTTTCTTCCTGGAAGCATTAGGTTTACATTCTAGGGTTTTTATTTTAGGTTTGTGCAACCACACTTCACCAAAATAGATTCCATCGAGTGGAATCAACCTCCATTCAAAGGTCCTTCCAAATGCCAATGGCCCGACAGACTTTTTCATTGACCCGATAGAGTTGTCCCTTATCTAAGTTCAATAAACTATATTCTCCATGGACCGAGAGAGTAGAGACCTCTTTATAAATGTATCGAATTTCATTAGCTAGAATAATAATAATGATCAGGCGCATGTCTCTATATTTAGGGTGTTTGTTTTAATCAAAACTTAGACTTCCTTATTATTTAGCTTAACATTTTTAGGGTTTGGGTTTGGTCTTAGTTATATAGTCAACATTATCAATTTCCTAATTTTCTCTTGAAATGTGTTGTTAAATATATATTAATAAATATTTATCCGTTACTCAAATCGACTCATTGTCTTGGTGATGAGCCTTGATAAGGGTTCATAATGTCGACATATCAAATTGATTCTACAATTACCTTGGGTACCACTCCTGAAACCTATCGACCCAGAATTTAAGAGAAGAGATTGTAAATATGTTTTTTTGTCAAAATAACATTTTTGAATCTGTAAGGTTCACAAATAGATTCTCGTATATAATAGTCCTTTTTTTTTCTAACCTTTTAACATAAATATAAGATGAAAATTTGAAAAGATAAGTGTGGAATCCCTCTCAAACTTCTTCTCGTGTGAGATCGAAATACTAGTAAGATCCACATTGAATTTTGAAGGATGGTTTTTTGAATGTGTTTGAATAATAATTATATGTACTGACTTTTGAAAAGATAAATGAGAATCCCTATCAATCCCTCTCATTTGACATCTAGATGTTAGTAGACTGAAGACTAAATTTTCAAAGATAAATTTTCAAGTCTTATAATACTTAAGTTTATTATGGTGAAGATGATGCTTAGTGATTAGGTGGAGTTTGAAATTGAATGGCTAGTTACTCATGAACTGTGTCCATATGGACAAACATAACAATTAGCTTTATGATGTCATTTGAAACTCTTTTTTTTCCATTAATGGAAATCTGGATCCTAAAAAAATTATTTAGATGGAAAGATAATAATACAATTAATAGCATGTAGAAAAGTTCATTTCAAAACAGGTAAGGTGAAATGTCGTGGAAAAGTTATTCTTCTAATTTTTTTTTACTTTTATGTTGTTTTTTTAAAACATTGGTTATGGAAATGATCAAGTGGTCTCAACAAGGATCAACAATTTTAGATCTCCCATGGATGTACAATGTTAGAAGTACACTAGTTTTAGGTGGATATGTTGGCACTGGACAAAGATCAGCTTTTTAGTTTTTGTTATTAATGTTTAGGGATTTGATGCCTAATCTATTTTGACCTTGTAACATAGGAGTTATAAATTGGATCTCTTTTCAAAACAATTCGAGAAAGAAATAAGCTTTAGTACCCCATGAGCCTACTTTCACCCCTAATTTCATATTATGCATTCAGATAAGGTTGCAAGTAGTTCTCAACTACTCTAATCACTTTAGCATGATAGGAAACAAACATTTCCCTTCAAAAAATAAATAGGCCAAAGAACATGCAATACAAAAAACCAATACTCTTAATGGTTATGGCTATGTTCCCATTACCAAAACAAGTGCATCAATCTCTTTCTAAATGGGCATTTTTCCAATCTAATCTTCCATCACAGTTACATGTTCTTCATTCTCAACCTTTATTTTAGTCTCTCCTCCTCTATGCTAACTCTTCAGTAATACCCATAAAAAGAATCTGGAAGTGATAAATCATATGTACATGGTTTACCTCACTAATTCCATGTAAATGTTGAATCACTTGGGATTTCTTCTTATTGTCATTTTTTTTTCTATACAATGTTTTTAATAAATAATGAATTTTTTTTAACACTTAAATTTTCAAATTAAAAGAATAATTTATTTTTAAATGTCAACATTGAAGGGTTCAATTTCTCACAACCCTTCAAAGTAAAATGAGACCTCCCTTCAAATTTGATCCCTGGCAACTCTGGAGCCGTTCAACCTGGTAAAGGTGGTATCCTGTTCAGGTCTGTTACAGAAAGGATGTCATCAGCTACAAGTTGACCAATAATCATATCACTCGATTCCATTTGTGCCACTCCTTAGGTGAATATCATGTCCAAATCATCACTGATTCACTATCCTTCCGGCACGTGGCTTGCATAGAAAACAATGGGACATCATGAAGTTTAGATCTTTGAAGTGATGAACTTGGCCCATACTCGAAGCAAAGGGATGTGGCTAGAAAAAACCATTCGGAACACCACCGTCAGCATAAGTGAAAAGGCAAATAATGCCACATCCAAACACCGCAATCAATGTGGACGACAATGGAACATCAAAGGAGGCGACATGACTAGATTCTTAGCAGAAAATAGAGATCCCTAACCACGTGTCCACCAGTGATTCCATTATGATGACCAGTCATATCTGTATCCATATTCATCTACATCACCCTATATAAACACCACCTTCCGAGGCCGATTAAGATGCATAAGATGAATCAACAATTAGAGACAATGCTTGAATTGTTATTCTGCTAAGAGATTCTAAAAATTGTGAAAGAGTTGAAATGGAGATATTATTTGAGAAGCTTATCAGTATTAGGGTGTTGATGGTTGGTGAACTTGATTCCAGACTCATCTGTCGCCCTGTCTTTTCATGCCAGGAACATGCCAACCATCAAGGCCTGTATGTGAAGCACTTTAAATGTTTTCAGATAGCTATACCTCCAGCTACGCAATGCCTGGGTTTTCTTATCCCACGAGTGTTTCCCTAGAGAACCTGGAATAAATTGCAGCTTCCAAATTCCAGTACATGTTGACTATGTTTAGCACAAACTAGTGCGAGAGAATGCTCATGTTGGGGTGACAAGTGTACAAAGTCTTCTTCGCCTCATTTTTGAACTCCAATTGCCAAATTTTTTTGAGGTGGTGAGGAGGTGGAAGACACCCCCCACTTTATGACATGTAGGAGAACTGACACCATGGGAGGTGGAGAGTACAAAGCTGCCCTTCTCCAAGTCCCCTCATACAACAGTATTACCCGGAAAGAGGGGGGTTGTAGAAAAGGCAAAGCATGGTAAGAATATAAACTCCTTTTCCAATCTGGAAACCATGTAGAAAGGTTCCTTTGAGCTCAAAACACACACCCAGGGAAGGACACATTGCCAATTCGACAGTTAGATGAGTGGTCGAGTCTAATCAGCAGTGAGTCATCAGAAGCATCCTTAACGTCATTTTCATGACCTGTAAGCTCATAAACAGAAGCATCGTGCTGCCATTCAGACCGAGCGTGCACATTATCTCCATATATAATGTATGTTTTAATATATCATTAGAGGAAATTTGAGGTCTCAAATGGGCATCCTAAAGAAAATGATAGAATAATAGTTAAAATAATAAAATAACAATTATTAATTTTGGAGGAAGAATGAAAAAACTACTTTTTTTGTTCGTATTTTCGACATATCTCCTTGTGTTTATACTCAAATTCTAAGCGGGAGAGCTCGTTGGATGCGGAATTTAATTCCACATCCAACGAGTACCCACACTGCATACTTTTGATGGACCCCACTACCCCAAAAACAAGAAATGCCTGAAAAAATGTGATGATGACATCATCATTACGTTTTTTCAGGAATTTCTTGTTTATGTGGTACCGAATTCCATCAAACATATGCAGTGTGGGTACTCATTGGATGTGGAATTAAATTTCACATCCAACGAGCTCTCCCACCTGAAATTGGAGTAAAAACACAGTGAGATATGTCGAAAATACGAACAAAAAAAGTAGTTTTCTTTTATGACAAATATGTCGATTCAACCATTATGGTTGACTCATTTTATTGAAATTGTATTGGTTCTTGAATTTCAACTCACAAAATTTATTGTTGGCACGTTTTCTTATAAGGCCCATTTTAGACCCCAAATTTCCTCTAATGGTAAACCATGGCATTAGTACCAAACTGTAAGTTGTTAGTAGTTGATTCCGTCTGTAAATAGTTTCATGTCATGTTTCAAGGATTAGCCTCAGGAACAGAGATAGAATAACTTTCTCCTCATAGAGGGGAGAAGGGTTGGGAATTTTCAAGAGCATAGGCTCTCCACTATAACGTGTTTCAATCTTTCTAGTTATGAATAAAATTATAGAGGAATGATAATCCTTTCATGGCAGAGATTGCTCATGTGTCGTCTTTTTCTTCAATAAGTAACTTCTTTACATGAATGTTTATCTTGTTTTTCATTCCAATTTGTATTCACGGGGACTTCACTTAGCGAACCTCTCACATAGCACGTCCAATCGTGGGATATTAAATAATACCATTAATTTCGAGAGATATTGACCCAAACACTTTCTTTCGAAACCCCTTCTCAATACTTAAAACCTCCTTCCCACCCCTTTTTATACATCAATATTTATAAACCACCCTACTGTTATAGCGGATTTCACCACACTAGGTGAATCACACATTGTATGGCCTTCCCCTGTCCCGCTGCAGACTCATTAGCCCCTATGGACCACTTTTGTATTTTGATGTATCCTTGATCATCCCTAAAAACATAAGAAAATTGATATACGCGGATTTTTCCCCGATAACCGCATACATACGTGGATATTCCCCTTATAGTCGCGTACATCGGGATGTGTGCATAGTCCAAATCCTTTTGGAGTTTTCCTTGACTTGGATCCAACTCATATGACTCCTGGCCTTCCATATGCCTTGAGATCGCACGGATTCGACCTTTCAATATCCCTTTGAAAAGCTATATAAGGAACCCCTTTGTACATTGAAAGCATAAGAGAGAATTGAGAGTAACGCAACTATAGTCCATTGTTGCCAGGATTTATGCTTGAGTCTGCATCCCTTTGTCCCTTGGAGCACTGTTGTGTTCTTCCCAAGCTTTCCTTTTGCTAGTAAGCTTGCTATCGAAGTGATGGAGGATTGAGGTGGTGGAGGCCCAAGTGGGGGATTCAGTTTCTTCGGTTCGCAGATGTGCTGTCAGAGGTTGTCACTTGTAATCTCTGATTCATATTAATAGAAATATCTTTTCCTGTCCAGTAATGTGTATTTGAATGAATATTGTTTCCATTGGAATATGTCAAATGCTTTTACATTATTGATTATATATGCTAGAATAGATCTAACACCATGAAATATAGTATGCTTGTATTGTTTACTTGTTGTTGAGGACGTGCTATAACAATTCAAGATGAAGATTGGAAAGCTCAACGAGGATCTACTTCAACCATCTGGAATAAGGTACGAGGTTAGATCCTTTAGTGTTAGATGTTTTTATTTCTATTGCATATTGGGAAATATTGATTTCTGGAGTCTAGCTGTCTGTTGTGGTACCCCAAGCCATAGGAATTTCTCTCCGTAATAGAATTGGCGACTCCGCTGGGGAATTCCTAGTAGTTGACCTTTGGGGATTGGTTTCTTGGCATTCAATGTATTTGCATTGCTCTCTCTCTCTTGTTTCTGTGTCGGGTATGGGGGCATGTATGCCTGGTAGAGTCTGATTGGTGTAAAGTTAGTCTCATCCTGTCTCTTTGCCTTGATTTGTGCATCTTTTTCTTCCTGTACGTGGGTTTTGGTCTTACAGTCACGTATACACACGGGTTCCTCTAGGATTTCCATGTATACACGCGGGTTTACTGCGCACAGTCGCATATACTTTGGATTTTAACTTTTTGTGGAAGAAAGTGGATTGCTGGGTGAATTCTGTGAGTTGCTGAGTCTCCTTTGGCACTACTTGAGTTTGTTAAAACCTCTGTCCTTGACCAGAAATGTTTTTTTTAGCCTAATTTTTTTTTTTTAGGAAAGTTCTTGTCATGGCATCTTTGATTTTTTGTTTGAGATTAGTGCATTAGAGTCCTTTTACCTTAGTGCTGTGCTGGAATGTTGTTTATGTGTGTTTGCAGAGTCTGGGGTGGGTAGAATCATTCTTTTTCTTTTTGTATCTTTTTATTTTCAAAAAATACAAAAACATTTGCTTCTCATTATGCATTGCATTTTGCACGTTGCATTGTACTTGCATTAGATCTAGATTTGCTTTGGAGTAACAGTCAGGACTTCATATAGGGAAATTTGCATTCAGCATTTGAAGAATTTTTTTTGCATTACATGTAGTACGCATACCCTGTTTTCATGGACACAATGCATTTGCATTGATTGTTAGGTGTGCATTTTACTTCTTGTTGCATCATAACATCATTAGTTGCATGGCCATATCCTATTTTTGAGTAATAAAGCCAACTAAAATCAACGCTAAATAAAATGAATTACACTCTTTTCTTTTCTAGGGTGCACCAACAAGCTTAGGTTTTAGGATCTTGGAATAGTTCATTGTAAGTCAATTCTCCAAGATCACTAAACAACAACAACTAGGTGTCTGTCCAGGGAGTGTGTAAAATCCTTGGTATAACTGGTGTTCTCAGGAAGCTCGTCTGAAAAGGGAGTCAAGCACTAGGCAGTGTGAGCGGTTGTTGATTGGGATAACCTCTGGTCGAGAACTATGTAGCACCGACGATATAGCCAGGATTGTATTTGTATCTGGGGGCTCTTTCGGGAGTTTCGGGCTTTGCTACCCTGCCCACACGGTCAATCCCGCCTGCGACTGTTTGCCTGAGCATTGATTATATTGAGGTGACCTTAGTGACCTTACCTAGGATATCGAGGGGGTACGTGTAGAGGTTATTCTGCATGTGTCCCGACCAGGTTGGGGTCGGACAGCACAGTCGCTTTACGAATTAAAGCTGAGGGCCACAATAATTGGTTTTGAACCTCCGCTTGTGGTGACAAGGGCCTCTTAAGCCTCTCCTAGGTGAGACATACCGGCCACATTCGGGAGCTCACTTATCCAGCCCTTGTTTGCTTGCTTTTGGCTTTAGATTTTATAGTGATTGCTCTGTGCACGCTAGTTGGCCTAGGGTTGACGTAAATAGAGAGTCTTTGCTATTTTTTGAGTCATTGTGGATTCGGGTGCGGCTCAGTGCCGTTCTCATCGTTTAGCAGGACTTCTGCCTTCTACTGATCCTCCTCCTTTGGGAGAGGGACCTAGACAATCCAGGCGGACTATATCACACATTGATTCACACACCATGGGAGATCATTCAGAGGACACATCTGATTCACTTCCTCCTCCTATTCATGTCGACGATGGGGATTTTACACCTACTTATGATCCTTCACCCGAACTAACTGAGTTAGGACCTGTGATTTCTGAGATAGAGGCCATGCATGATAGACCTATTCATTCTAGGCCTGACCCCTCGTTGGCACATTACCAGTATGGAATGCCGGAAGACGCCGAGACTCACTTTGAACCTGCCAGCACTAGCTATGGTGGTTATGTTATGACTGGTTTTCCTATGCATGATTTGGCACTTAATGTCGAATCCGACTTTGACCCTAAGACTATGCCTAGGGGCAATCCCATGCCTTACCTTGAGGAGAGGTTTGGGAGTACTAGTCATATTGCACCTTCCATCCCAGCGGTGGAAGCTACATCTTATATACCTACTATGTCTAGAGTTAGTGATCCCATAGCGATACCAGGTTCTAGATGAGTGACGATAGGCACTAGCACATATCTTATTATAGAGATTCCTTCGTCCCCGCTTCCGAGTTCTTCAAATGCAAATCCTCCACCTTACTCACATGGTCCTTCGAGTCGGCACGTAGCTACGAGTCAGATCCGTACTGCGATTACTAGACCTATTGTGTCTCAAGCCTACATACCACCCATAGTTTCGGGAGGTTATGTTCATGTTTCTAGAGGTCAGGTTGCTACTTCCTCGACATATATCCCTACTTCCAGCATGTATATTCATACTTCTAGAATGTATGTACCTACCTATGGAGTGTCTCATGGGGCATCACAAGCGATGACCTATGGACCCTACTATGGAGCGTAGTATGGACAGGTTTCTGCACCTTATGGAGGTGGGTATTCACAACCTACTTATCCTCCTGCTTATGGCTTTGTAGCTCCCACTAGTCAAGGTCCACCTTATTATGGTCCTTCGGCGCCACCCTATACGGGTCATACGGGAGGAGGTCACTATGGCCAAGGTCATGGTGGTAATCAATCCCATATGAACCAGGGAGCGGTCCCTAGACCTCATAATCCTAGGCTCCCTTTCCTCACGACACTCAATTTACCTGACTTATCAAGACTCATGAACGATCATGTGGCTCATGACCCGGCTTAGCCGGCTGTCCCTACGAAGCTTCCTTCGGATATACCTAAATTCGAAGGCAAACCAGGAGAGGATCCAAGTGAACACGTTATGACATTCCACCTATGGTGCTCTTCGAATTCGTTGCATCAGGACTCAGTTTGCTTGAGACTATTTCAACGCACCCTCACAGGGCCTGCGGTGAAATGGTATATAGAGTTGCCTAGGGGTGCCTTTACCTTGTTCGATGTTCTTGCGATGAATTTACTTAATCACTTCCAACTACCAGTACGATATGATGTTGGTACTGAAATCTTGTCGACATTTCAGCAAGATAAAGCCACCCATATTTCTGATCATATTCAGGAGTGGCATAGACGAAAGAGATTAATTAAAGCCTTTATACTGCCGGAATTCCTCCTTGAGTGGTTCCTCAAATCTTTATTGTCATATATAGCGAAGGATGTTTCCACATCCGGAGTGCAGAATGAGGAACAAGAAATCTTTAGGGCGCATGAAGTATACTTGATCTATGCTCAGTCTGGTTTGTAATATGAGATTATACCCAACGCTTCTCATTCTAGTTTTGATCCCAAGGTCAAACCTGGACCACATGCCGATGACATTGTGGGACGTGCAAGTAAGAAACCTGCAGGTTCGGTTGCGAAACAAGTAGCTCAGTTGTCTACCATCCAATCTGCCTCGGGACAAGCTACGGCTTTGTCTCATCCTGCCCAAACGGCGAATGTACTTGCTGTACAATCGTCAGACCAGAAGGGTAACCAGCAACCCCGACGGAACCGAAAGAAGGGTAAAAATAATAATAAAAAGGGTGGGTATAAGAACGAAAATGCCAATAATAATGACAAGAACAATAAAAATGCTAGGGGGGACAAGCAGAATAAACGTAAGGTTAAGTTTACTTGCAAACTATGTAAGGATGATCACCTCACTTACTTGTGCCCTAGGATGGATGAAGCTTCAAAGTTCATAGCATAGGGCCCAGCTATGTTAACGAACCCTTTACCGCATAACCAGAATATGAACTCGAAGTCCCATGATCAATCTAGTGATGAGGATCCACCTGAGACTAGTGGTCATGGGTGCATTAATATGGTCTGTGCTGAGAAAGTTGTGATGCGTGCGAAAGATTATACTTTGTCACAACCCAGCCCAGGCAAAGAACCTGGTCCACCAGGAACTCCTTTGCACATTGCGAAACCGGCCGATAAACCGGTGGATAAACCTGTGGATAAACATGAAGCTGCACCTCGCATTCCTAAGTGGGTACTTAAGCGCTTGGGGCATAATTCAAATGCCCGAGCTGCCCAAAACTATTCAGTTGTCGAGGACTTGGGTCATACTCCTTGTGCGATGTTTGCATTGGAGGTGCTTCAGAGTTGTCTGTCGCAAAGGAAGGCTTTGCTTTCCGCTCTTGGTGTGAATGGTGATGATTCTTCCTCAACGATCAAATTTGAAACCGCAGGACATCAGCCTCGCTTGCCCTACTATGTGTCCCTTTTGATACATGTAGAATGTCTTAATATGACTGTCAAGCGTATTGTGATTGACGAGGGCGCTGCTGCTTCTGTGATGTCTTTGTCTTGTTGGAAGGATCTTGGTTCTTTTGAGTTGTCAAAGTCTACAACCATGTTAACTGCTTTTGATGTGAGATCGTTTAGGCCGCACGGCATCATTCCTTCCCTTAAAGTCCGTTTGGGAGGGAAGACCATTACGATAGAGGTTGAGGTGGTTGATGCCCCCCTCGACTATAGTCTCTTACTGGGAAGGAATTGGATGTATAGTATGCAAGCCGTTGCGTCTTCCATGTTTCGCATTGTAAGCTTTCCTCATAACGCAAAGAATGTAACGATTGACCAAATGGCATTCAAGAATCCGCCTATTACTGCATCGTCAGGAGCTTCAGTTCTGAAGGTTGAACATTCCCAGCCGGCAACTGGGAGTGTGGGTGTAGGAATGTATCCTTCCCTCATGGGAACCTTTAGTTGTCCTGCACCCGTCCTCATGATAGGATCAAGTTTCGGTGGTGCTTCCACATCTACGAGATCGGTGCCTTTTCACACATGTCATATGGGAGATCCTTGGATTCTTCCTTCACCGAGTCCTTCGAGTGAGTCCATCGAGACGAGTGTGCCATTTCATGCAGTTATGATTGCTTACCAAGATAATCTCGAGTCTGCTGCAGAGCCTTGTTCTTCCTCTTCGCGGACGGAGGAGGAAGAACCCTATGTGCTGCTGACATGGGCAGTACAGTCTTCTCATGCCCACAACTTCCTTGATACGGTTTTCCCTTCAGATGAAGCGATTATCGAGGCTATGTCGGGAGTTGAGCCACCATGGGAGGAACTTCATCATATATCATATTTCCTTCCAGAGCTTGACCTTTTGGAGCATGAGGATTAGAGGGAGATTCTTAGTCAGAAAGTTGGTAGACCTATGGTTCCATTAAGATCTCCTGGTCAGATGGCTAATGGAAACATGGCCAACATATCGTCAACTATTCCTATCAACATTTCTCGCAATCCTGGTACGATTGAGAATGTCTACATTGGGGCGGATTGTTCCCAAGATGATATTCGTGAGTATACCGAGCTATTCAAGGAATTCCGTGATGTTTTTGCTTGGTCATACGATGAGATGCCAGGGATTGACCCTCGGATTGTCAAACATGAGATTAAAACTTACCCCAACGCTAATCCTGTTCGACAGTGTTTACGCACCGTGAATCTTAGGAAAGCACCCGCCATAAAGGCAGAGATAGAGAAACTATTGAAAGCGGATTTAATCTATCCCGTTCCCTTGACGGAGTGGGTTTCAAACCCCTTTTCGGTGGATAAGAAGCAGGGAGTGATCCGTATATGCACCGATTTCCGTGATTTAAATCGTTCCTGTCCTAAGGATAACTTCCCCACACCATTTATAGATCAGATTTTGGATGAGTGTGCAGGTAGCGAGGTGTTCTCCTTCATGGACAGATTTTCTGGGTATAATCAGATCCAGATAAATCCCGAGGACCAACACAAGACATCATTTATTTGTCCTTGGGGAACTTTTGCATATTGGAAAATTCCTTTCGGACTTAAAAACGCTGGAGCTACGTTTCAGCGGGCGATGACCTTGATCTTTGACGATCTCAAGTATATTATTGAAGTATTTTTGGATGACCTCGCTGCTCATTCTCGTATGAGGATGCGTCATTCCTATCACTTGAGATTGGTTTTCGAAAGATGCCGCCACTATGCTGTTAGATTAAACCCTCATAAGTGCATCTTTTGCGTGAAGTCAGGTCGTTTTTTAGGATTCATCGTTTCGAAAGAGGGGATAAGAGTCGACCCTTTGAAGGTGGAGGCAATACTTCAGTTGTCTCCCTCGTGAAATATTAGTCATATTCAGTGTTTGCAAGGCATGGAAAACTTCCTACGAAGATTTGTTGTCAATTTTGCCAATTTGACTAGAGGATTCATGCGTCTCTTGAAGAAGGATACTCCCTTTGAATGGGATGAGCGAGCCCAAGAGTCTTTCGATGCACTTAAGTGAGCCCTAGCATCGGCCCCGGTGATTAGTCCTCCGGATTATAGCTGTGATTTCCTATTATATGTGGCCGCGTATTTAGAGACGATTGGGATGGTGTTGGTTCAGGAGGATGAGGAGCTCTAGGAGCATGTCATTTATTATCTGAGCCGAAACCTTATTGACACAGAGATTCAGTATTCTCATGTCGAGAAGCTTTCCTTAGCTACCGTACATGCGGTGCAGCGGTTGAGACATTATATTCTCCTTCGCCAAACTTTGGTTGTAGCCCATGTCAATCCATTTCAGTTTGTCCTCACACGTAGGATGATTGGGGGAAAGCACAATAAATGGATTTTCATCCTGCAAGAGTTTGATCTCGAGTTTGTTTCGGCAAAATCGAAGAAATCATTAATCTTTGCAGAGCTCATATCGGACTTTTTGAGCGAGGTTGAGGAGTTGGTATGTGAAGATACGTTCGTAGATGAACACATTTTCTTAATCTCAATGGCTGACCCATGGTATGGGGATATCATAGTATATCTACAACACAGAAGACCCCTATTCACCTCTCACCGGATGAGCGACGTCGATTACGTCACGTTTCCAAGAACTACCTCATAGTGGACAATACTTTGTACCGCTGTGAAGTAGATTCCCTTTTATGACGTTGTTTAAATCATGATGAGGCTGAGGTAGTGCTTAATGATTGCCATGGAGGGGTGTGTGGCGGTCATTTATCAGGGCTTTCTACAGCCCAGAAGATTTTGAGAGAAGGATATTTCTGGCCGTCGATCTTCAAGGATTGTATTGAAGCGGTCAAGAGGTGCCACCCTTGCCAGGTGTTCGCACGTAATATGCGCTCGAAGCCTGCCCCGTTACACCCTATTATCACCACCGGTCCCTTCATCAAGTGGGGGCTTGATTTTATGGATTGCAACCCATCTTTGGCTGGGGGGCACCATCATATCATATTGGCTGTTGATTACTTCACGAAATGGGAAGAGGCAATGCCTACTGTAAAATCCAACGGTGAGATAGCTGCTCACTTTGTATTCAACCAAATCATTACTCGGTTCAGGATTCCGAGAGAGCTTGTCACTGACCATGGCTCGCACTTTCAAAACCAGATGATGGAAGAGTTGGCATCCAAGATAGGGTATAAGCAAGAGCACTCCTCTTCTTACTATCCTCAAGCGAATGGACAGGTTGAAGCAGTGAATAAGTCACTTAAGTCCATTCTCCAACGAACCATCGCACAAAGCAAGATGAATTGGCATATTATGTTATATCCTGCTTTGTGGGAATATCAAACCGCGGTCAAGACTGCCACTGGTTTTTCTCCATATCATCTTGTTCATGGAGTGGAGTTAATATTGTCGGTTGAATGCGAGATTCATTCGTTGAATTTAGCCGTGGAACTCATACCAGACACTTCACCTTTGGAGGAGTGTTTGTTTCACCTTGAGCAACTCGATGAGTAGCATAGAGATTCCTTGGTGACTCTAGAGGTTAATAAGCATCACGTGAAGGACCAATACGATAAGTCTGTCCGTCCAAGAGTGTTTAGTGAGGGAGACTTGGTCCTTTTGTGGGATCAATCGAAAGAACCCTTGGGGGCAGGGAAGTTCAATCCTATGTGGCGTGGTCCTTACGTGGTCAAGTGTGTCTTAGAGATGGGTGCCTACGAGTTAGTGGATTACGAAGGGATAGCCTTGGCGGAGCCTAGAAATGGGCTCTACCTTAAAAAATACTATGCATATTCTTTTTCCAAGGCTGTTTGTTGTATATTAGTGTACAACTTTTTTGCATAGTTAGGTCTTGTTTATTGTGATCGGGTTTGTGATTAGTTTCCATTTTTGTGGCAGATGTCAATGGAATCTTCCACCTACACAGGATTCGCGGATGGTGCAAGCCGTCACACTCAACACTCAGCCTCAGCTGCTTGGGTGATTTATACTCCTATGGGTCGAGTACTGTCTTTAGGAGGTGTATGTATACGGCCATCTTCCAACAATGTTGCTGAATATAGTGTCGTTATTGAGCTTCTACCGGATGCCATCTCGCATGGTGTTCTCTCTCTTGAGGTACATCTTGATTCGGAGTTAGTAGTGTCACAGCTCAATGGTTTGTATCATGTTAGAGATCCGACGTTATTGAGGAGATTCCTACGGGTAAGATTGTTAGAACGAAAATTTGAGAGTATCGCATATACACACAATTCAAGAAATTATAATCAAGTTGCTGACTCATATGCTAACTACGTGTTAGATTGGCATTTGTCTCATTCATAATAAATTAATCATAAACACATTTTTACACATGTAAATAAATAAACCGATCACCATAAAACGTTTTTATATACATCAAAAATGTGGTAATACATAGTGTCATAATACAAAAGTGGAGCTTTCAAAGCTTCCATCATATACACGGTAGTACAAAATAGATATGCTCCTAGATCTTTAGTCCTATGGAGGAGGAGGGTTGTGATCATGATATGTCACTACGGCTCTAGTTAGCCACCGGAATAAGCGCACCCATGTGCGTGGTACACCCACCACCTGTCGCTGCATGGCCTCAGGCAAGTCCTTGACTTGCGCCATGGGAACTCTATGTGTCAGCCGAACGAAGTTGGTATGGATGTTTTGGAGCGTTCGCTCCGCATCCATACCGATGATGTCGTCCCCTCTTCCCCTCCGTCTATGACGCGGGAAGCCCTCTGGTCGCTGTGGTCCCACATCTGCACATGAATGGTAGATGTCACTATGTATTGTCACCCAAAAACATGTCTTTTTGGTTTCACATAATCAAGAAAACACAAAAAAATTAAATAATTCAATTTTTTTTAAAAAGAGTGAGGGTTGAGATTCGTTACCTATGTCTCCGAATGCCGATCCTAGTGGCAATGACATGTTTGGATCCCCCCGGAAGTCTATCCCTGCATAGGGGTAGTCCTCTATGGCAACAATCTGTCGTCGCCACCATGTGAAGAAGACAACTGGATAGGGGTTGGCCACCCTACCACCCCCCAATCTACGCATCGCGTCTGCCCAACGTCGTTGGGCCGGATATCGAACCCCGTGGAGAGGAACATCCACTCTAGGGCTCAATCCTCGAACCCGCTCGAAGAAGAACGTGCTTAGTATGCTGCTGAACCTGAAGTTCCGTATCCTACCTGCCTTACACTCACTGAGCTGATGTTTCATGTTGCTCAGTAGTGTAGTACTCCAGTCATATACGGTCGGTCTCATACACTCCACCGCATAGAACATCTGTGCTCGAGAGGCCTGATGGAGTGATGCTAAGCCTGCTATCATGTCCATCATCAGTAGAATGGCCTTTAGGCCTGTTACCACCTAAGTTGTACTTAGTGGTTTTTATCAAGTGAGCCTGGTGAACTGGACAAGGATAACTTGTTCGGACTTCAAGAGACCTTTGGAAGTACTTCTAGAAGTGCTTCTTGTATCATATCACATGTTCATACCCCATGGGGGAGTTGTAATAAATGTTCTAGCATGATAGTGTCTGTAAAAGACTCGGTCTCTTAGACTTCATTTGTCAATCCGATCAGCCCAGGGTGTTTTTTCCCTTGGTTATTATTGGTTGTTGAATAAACGACTGATAATTTCTGAGTTTTTCACTCCATACCTCCAAAGTTGGGGTGGTCGACTTGGCATTTGGGCCTATTGAGGTTATTAGAGTCTATGTGTCAATGTGTGAGCATGCTAGACATAATTTTTGAGTCATATGAACATGTCTAAGTCCCCCTAGGTGTTTTTCAATTTTTCAATTTTTTAGTTTTTTCAGTGTTTTTTATTAAAATTTAATTTTTCCAAAACTTAGGCTATTTTTTAATAGTTTAATTGGAAAAATTGATTTTGTAATAAAAGTGGGCCAAATAATCAGTTTCAGTCATGTAGGTGCTCATTTTCAAGCTAAGAGCACCATGTAAACCCATGGACCCACTATTTCCTAAGTTTTGAGTGATCTTCCATCACTCAGGTCAGAAAGCCCCAAAAATCAATTATTGATTATTTTAATTAATAAATTGATGAATAATGGAGCAAATCCAAAATCAAATAAATCAATGGATTCTCAACCGATTTGACTGAAATCAATCAGATCTGGAGCAGATTGACTGGATCTGACAAATCCTTGACTGGAGGAGGGGATCAAATCAGATCCAGAGTTGATTTACAGTGGTCTTTATGGGGAATTTCGCCCTCCCTCTCTCCTCAACACGTTTTTGGCTCAACTGGATGATTTTTGGTGGATTCTTCAATATTTGGGCCGATGTGTCAGTGTATGGGTTGATGTGTTAGCCAGATCAGGCCCCCGGTTGACAAGTAGGCTCAATTCAGCCTCAGTTCTGCATTGATGAACTATCCATCAGCTGATTTCACTTGATTCCATGAGGAATTGCGCCCCCCCTGGGCTAGATGGCCTGCAAATTGTATAAATCAAGGCACAGCCTCCTCTTCCAAGCTAGTTAGAATTGGGATTGAGGTGCTGCTGATCTTGTGCTGTATTATTTTTTCATTCTGGAATAAAGAAGATTTGGAGGCAAGATCTATGGTGTAATGCTCTTCATGTGTGGATGTTGATTGTGAAATGCTTATGAGGTATAATCTGCTTTTGTTTATCATTGCTTTGCTGGTTAATTGTTGGCCTTGAAGGAGAGAGATCCCTCCTGTTAGGGTAAGAGTTTATTCTAGTTTGATTTATGCTCTTACTGCTGCTTTTTCTAGATCTATTGGATTTATATGTATTTTAAGTTTAATTGCATGCTTTTCAATCATCTCTTTCGGCAGCACCTATGTTTTAACCATCTGTCTGTGCAAGGATTTTTAAGCTGCAGATGATCTCGATGGTAGAAGAGGTTGAGCTGGTTTGAATATTCCTCATATTCAGTATCTTACGAATGACATAGTCCCTCGGTGTTCCACCAAAGTGGAATCCAAAGCCCAACATTTCCAAGCTTCAAACACTCTTTCTCTCTCTTCCTCCTTTAAAAATTATTAAACTTTCCTCAAACTGGTTACTTCAAGGTTTCTTTTTTAAATCTGATCTATCTCATCAAGAAAATCATACATAGTTCTAATTATCAATATCCCTCCAAATTTCTAGATCTTAGATTCGTTTTGTGCTTAAAGTTCAAATTCAAGAGATCTAGCTAAATTGCCTTAGTTTCGCAAGTAGTTTATTGAAAAATTAATAGCTTGCTGTTAAGGCAGTTTCTTTTGCTGTTCAAAAATTTCCATATTCTGCAATCAGTGCTTTTAATTGGCTGCACAAACAGCAATCCAAGATCCCAAGAAAAGCTTGCTTTCCTTGGTTCCTTTTTCGTCGGTTTAGCTAGTTTAATTACATAGTTTTCTGAGATAAAGTAGGCTGATCCAAAGGCACTCTTAAAGTGCTTTGGGGAATTTTTTATTCTAATTCGCTCGCTATCATTTAGCAGGTATGACAGAGAAGAAAGGAAGCTGCTGTGCAAAGTGGCTTTTGGAGCGCTCAAATCCCCCTAGGGGTCTCTCTTTTGTCACATAGTTTGTAATTTTTTTTTATATAAACTGTAATATCTTGGTTTCAGCCTGTATAAGGACCAAGAAATCTATTTTTTATCAGTGCTTTTATATTGTAACCTCTGTAATAAAATCATCCTTTGAATAGGCTCTTTCGAGCCCATTCCCCATCCCCCCTGGGGGGATTCGCGTTGGTGCCATTTTCGTCATTTTCTGCTTATTTCCTTTCACTAGAATTTATCTGATTTGCAGGGTAGTATATTTGATCTTGTTGTTAATTCCATATTCCATATCTTATTTCCAAAGTAATCATAATACTTACCCCACGATTTCCTGAGTGACCCGAAAGGGGAAAGAGATTCGTGGTAGGATTAATTAGAAAACCATATTCGTGTAGTTGTTTTTTCTATCATTTGTTTATCAGCAGCTTTAAAATTAACCCCTCCTCGATTCCCCGATTGAGATCCACTTGGATTGAAAGAGGTTCTTGGAGGCTTTTCTTTTAATCAAGAACACATCTCTTAAAAAATTATTAAAATTTACAAGACTCCAGTGTGTATGCTCTGCACTTGGCTGCGGTTCGTCCGATCAGTCAAGCTGTATCAAAGGCACTTGGGTGACTAGCATAATTAGGACTCACCTTCCCCAATTAAAAAACCATCGGGTGAAAATCCAACACCTCGATCAAACCTTTACGGTGGTAAAATACCCAAAGGAAGCGGGAACCTACTGAAAAGTGACCTCGGGGCGCCGATCTTTGTCACAACCTAACGGGTGTGTTACGAACACGGCCCCAGAGACTCCATTTCAGCTCACATATTCCTTGCAGGTAGCCGTATAGGTTTTTTTTGGACATACTCCAAGTACTCTCGGGTATATCTGGAGTCCCCCTTTTAGCCTAATTTAATCAATTCATACTTCAATTTTAACTTAAAACATACCAAGATGCAATCGCAAAACATTCACTCCAAACACATGCAAGGACACTGATCTCTTTTGATTTGAATCCATTATTAAGGCACTGGTCTTTTTTGTTTCATATATATATTGTTTATCAGCTTTGTGCTTTCGTGTGTTATTTTCGTATCTTGTCATCTTCAATTGTTTATAGTTAAAATCTTCAAACTCCTAAATAACTGATTCGGTTTAACATCACCACACTAAGAAATCATCCTTAGTACTTTAATAGGGTCTACTCCCCTTGGCTTCGTTAGGAGTTGAGCCTAAATGGAGGAGTCAAGAACAAGGTGACAGCCTTGACTCGAGACTTGCCCCCAAGGACACACCGAGTGGCTTGAAGATTTCTGCCACATGATCCAGGTGTGTGAAAAGGCGGCAACACTTTTTGGTGCCGTTGCCAGGGATAAATCTTTTTATTCCCGAGTACGACTTTTGTTTTCTTCCTTTTTTGTTTTTTCTTTGTTTGATGAATGCTTAGAGTAGATGTTTAATTTTCATCTGGCGACTCCACTGACTTTTTTCCAGTTTTATTTTTACAATGAAAAGCAAAAAATAATTTTTGTGAAAAGATTTATAAATGCTTATTTTTTTGTTTCACATGGCGACTCCATTGAAGGGATAAAACCCTGTTTTATCATAAACCTGTGAAGTTTTGTTGTGTGTAGATGAGCCCATGCAACATGTTAAAACCTTCAAAGCTCATCACTTGACAGCTCCACCTTGTCAGTACAAGGTTTAATCATTATATCGAATGGATACTATTTTGGATAAATTAAAGGAGAAATGTGGTGCCCAGTTAACCTTAATGTTTCAACCTATTGATTTCTCGAACATCCCGGGTTTTCCTAACTGTGATGATGGTATGGGTGATGCATATAAATGGCTTCCAACATTTCATGGAGATTATGGTGACTCAGCCATCTGGCATGTCAGATCTTTCCTTCAGTTGATTGCTAACTTCAATATTATTTATGAAGACAATATGATGGAGATGTTTGCTAGAACTTTTCAGGATGAGGCTGATTACTGGTTCTATCAAGGCCTTCCTGATAAATGTATAACTTCTTTTCCAAGCTTCCTTTGGATGTTTTTAGAGCAGTGGCATGATGGTAGGGGTAGTAGGAATGGTTTAAAAAAGTTCCTTGAAAAGATCTGTACCTTCTACCTATCTGGGACAGAGTATCACATGGAAACATATGATGGACCTTTTTCCATGATACAAAGTATTGAAGACTTGGAGTCACTTCTTGAACATTTGAGTAAAGAGGAAGTCCATGATACTCCCATAAAAAAGCATCCTAGAAATTATTTAAGAAATGAAGCAATCAAGCTTCTTCTTAAGGAAAATGAGGTATCTCCCAATACACAACAAGATTCTAAGGAAGGGAAAATCCAAGATGATCATATTAAAGAGCTCCAGGAGGAGCCCATGATGGAACACATTGTTGAAGACTCTCCTCATGTCACCATAGATGAAGACATTGAAGATTTGGTGTATTCTCAAGTGTGTTGCAATGTTGATACTTTTCCAAAAATCTCTCTAGAGAAGTCCACTAAGCACCACATACCAAGTGATCCCATGGAATATGTCCAAAATTTTTCCTTGATTGAAGATAATATTGAAGATCCTCTTCATGTTATCATCACAAAAGCATATAAAGAAACCTATGATAAGATCACTACAGTGTGTGGGGACACTAGACCTTGCTCTCCTCATGTTGATGAAGGTTTGGAAAGTTTATTACCTTGTAATTTTCTTTCTGAAGAAGATTGTTATGAATACAAGGAGGACATGAATAGGCAGGATCATGATGCCATGGATGAAGAGTCCCCCACATATGACACAGATGGGAGTGATGACTATTGGAATTTCATAGGTAATCCAAATTGTGAAAATATTATGGAGAACCCCATCCAGGATATGCCCAACAATGGGAGTGTCTATTTAAAAATTTGTGGAAGTCCAATCTACGATACGTCCATAGAGGGGAGCATGGATCTGGATGCCTGGGAAAACCTTAGTATGGAAGAGGAGCATTTAGAATTTTCATGTGATCATTCAAAATCATACCATGTAGAGCCGCACAAGGGTATCAGAAATGAAGACATTGAGAAACAATATTGTGAAAAGTCAGATGTAATGCAGTCAGCGGAATATCAATCTTAGCCATATTTTTCACATATAGAGGTTCCTTATGATTTGGAGCTACTTGGGGCTTGTGCAACAAGTTATCATTTGATAAGCCCCGATGATCAGTATGATGATGTAGTCAATCTGCCTCATCATTCTGATTGGTATATCAGTCCTATCCAGTCATGGATAGAAGCAGCCTGCATGAGCACATACAAGTTGGGGAAGAATTTTTATGACATTATTCATGCCTATGATCTCCCATCCATCCCGCCCATCCTTAATCATCACGCAGGTTTGCATTTTCTGAATAAGGCATCCTTACTTTGGCTGGTAACCAAAGACAAGGGAATTTTTTTTTATGTCAATAAAATGCTTAGGTGGTTACATTGGATTTCTGATTACACTTAACCCTTTTTATGGCATGCTTAGAGTAGGAAAATAAGCTCCTTGAAAGAGAGCATTTACTTTCTGCATTTCTTTTTTATACTTAGCTATAATAAAACTTTGCTTATTTCAGTTAGTTACATTTATGTTGTTTAAATAAATCAACTTAATGGTTCATTTGGTTTTTTATAAAACTTGTGCTACTGGGGTTTTTCTTGTCAGGTTGAGATGTTTTTACAGGGTATATAAACCAGAGATTCTGATATTCTCGTATCCTCTCCTTGCCTTAAAGACCAGATCGAGCACACGTCCCACAGTCGGAGCCAGAATGTTACCACCTAAGTTGTACTTAGTGGTTTTTATCAAGTGAGCCTGGTGAACTGGACAAGGATAACTTGTTCGGACTTCAAGAGACCTTTGGAAGTACTTCTGGAAGTGCTTCTTGTATCATATCACATGTTCATACCCCATGGGGGAGTTGTAATAAATGTTCTAGCATGATAGTGTCTGTAAAAGACTCGATCTCTTAGACTTCATTTGTCAATCCGATCAGCCCAGGGTGTTTTTTCCCTTGTTTATTATTGGTTGTTGAATAAATGACTGATAATTTCTGAGTTTTTCATTCCATACCTCCAAAGTTGGGGTGGTCGGCTTGGCATTTGGGCCTATTGAGGTTATTAGAGTCTATGTGTCAATGTGTGATCATGCTAGACATAATTTTTGAGTCATATGAACATGTCTAAGTCCCCCTAGGTGTTTTTAAATTTTTCAATTTTTCAGTTTTTTTAGTGTTTTTTTGTAAAATTTAATTTTTCCAAAACTTAGGCTATTTTTTAATAGTTTAATTGGAAAAATTGATTTTGTAATAAAAGTGGGCCAAATAATCAGTTTCATTCATGTAGGTGCTCATTTTCAAGCTAAGAGCACCATGTAAACCCATGGACCCACTATTTCCTAAGTTTTGAGTGATCTTCCATCACTCAGGTCAGAAAGCCCCAAAAATCAATTATTGATTATTTTAATTAATAAATTGATGAATAATGGAGCAAATCCAAAATCAAATAAATCAATGGATTCTCAACCGATTTGACTGAAATCAATCAGATCTGGAGCAGATTGACTGGATCCGACAAATCCTTGACTGAAGGAGGGGATCAAATCAGATCCAGAGTTGATCTACAATGGTCTTTATGGGGAATTTTGCCCTCCCTCTCTCCTCAACACGTTTTTTCCTCAACTGGATGATTTTTGGTGGATTCTTCAGTGTTTGGGCCGATGTGTCAGTGTATGGGTTGATGTGTCAGCCAGATCAGGCCCCCGGTTGACAAGTAGGCTCAGTTCAGCCTCAGTTCTGCATTGATGAACTATCCATCAGCTGATTTCACTTGATTCCATGAGGAATTGTGGCCCCCCTGGGCTAGATGGCCTGCAAATTGTATAAATCAAGGCACAACCTCCTCTTCCAAGCTAGTTAGAACTGGGATTGAGGTGCTGTTGCTCTTGTGCTATATTGTTTTTTCATTCTGGAATAAAGAATATTTGGAGGCAAGATCTATGGTGTAATGCTCTTCATGTGTGGATGTTGATTGTGAAATGCTTATGAGGTATAATCTGCTTTTGTTTATCATTGCTTTGCTGGTTAATTGTTGGCCTTGAAGGAGAGAGATCCCTCATGTTAGGGTAAGAGTTTATTCTAGTTTTATTTATGATCTTACTGCTGCTTGTTATAGATCTATTGGATTTGTATGTATTTTAAGTTTAATTGCATGCTTTCCAATCATCTCTTTCGGCAGCACCTATGTTTTAACCATCTGTCTGTGCAAGGATTTTTAAGTTGCAGATGATCTCGATGGTAGAAGAGGTTGAGCTGGTTTGAATATTCCTCATGTTTAGTATCTTATGAATTACATATTCCCTTGGTGTTCCACCAAAGCGGAATCCAAAGCCCAACATTTCCAGGCTTCAAACACTCTTTCTCTCTCTTCCTCCTTTAAAAATTATTAAACTTTCCTCAAACTGGCTACTTCAAGGTTTATTTTTTAAATCTGATCTATCTCATCACGAAAAGCATACATATATCTAATTATCAATACCCCTCCAAATTTCTATATCTTAGTTTCGTTTTGTGCTTAAAGTTCAAATTCAAGAGATCTAGCTAAATTGCCTTAGTTTCGCAAGTAGTTTATTGAAAAATTAATAGCTTGTTGTTAAGGTAGTTTCTTTTGCTGTTCAAAAATTTCAATATTCTGCAATCAGTGCTTTTAATTGGCTGCACAAATAGCAAGCCAAGATCCCAAGGAAAGCTTGCTTTCCTTGGTTCCTTTTTCGTCGGTTTAGCTAGTTTAATTACATAGTTTTCTGAGATAAAGTAGGCTGACCCAAAGGCACTCTTAAAGTGATTTGGGGAATTTGTTATTCTAATTTGCTCGCTGTCATTTAGCAGGTCTGACAGAGAAGAAAGGAAGCTTCTGTGCAAAGTGGCTTTTGGAGCGCTCAAATCCCCCCAGGGGTCTCTCTTTTGTCACATAATTTGTAATTTTTTTTTATATAAACGGTAATATCTTGGTTTCATCCTATATAAGGACCAATAAAGCTCTGTTTTATTAGTGATTTTATATTTTAAACTCTGTAATAAAATCATCCTTTGAATAGGCTCTTTCGAGCCCATTCCCCATCCCCCCTGGGAGGATTCACGTCGGTGCCATTTTCGTCGTTTTCTGCTTATTTCCTTTCACTAGAATTGATCTGATTTGCAGGGTAGTATATTTGATCTTGTTTTTAATTCCATATTCCATATCTTATTTTCAAAAGTAATCATAATACTTACCCCACGATTTCCCGAGTGACCCAAAAGGGGAAAGAGATTCGTGGTAGGATTAATCAGAAAACCATATTCGTGTAGTTGTTTTTTCTATCATTTGTTTATTAGTAGCTTTAAAATTAACCCCTCCTCGATTCTCCAATTGAGATCCACTTGGATCGAAAAAGGTTCTTGGAGGCTTTTCTTTTAGTCAAGAACACATCTCTTAAAAACTTATTAAAATTTACAAGACTCCAGTGTGTATGCTCTACACTTGGCTGCGGTTCTTCCGATCAGTCAAGCTGTATCAAAAGAACTTCGGTGACTAGCATAATTAGGACTCACCTTCCCCAATTAACAAATCATCAGGTGAAAATCCAACACCTCGATCAAACCTTTACGGTGGTAAAATACCCAAAGGAAGCGGGAACCTACTGAAAAGTGACCTCAGGGAACTGATCTCTATCACACCCTAATGGGTGTGTTACGAACACATCCCCAGAGACTCTATTTCAGCCCACATATTCCTTGCAGGTAGCCGTATAGGTTTTTTTTGGACATACTCCAAGTACTCTCGGGTATATCTGGAGTCCCCCTTTTAGCCTAATTTAATCAATTCATACTTCAATTTTAACTTAAAACATACCAAGATGCAATCGCAAAACATTCACTCCAAACACATGCAAGGACACTGATCTCTTTTGATTTGACTCCATTATTAAGGAACTGGTCTTTTTTGTTTCATATATATATTGTTTATCAGCTTTGTGCTTTCGTGTGTTATTTTTGTATCTTGTCATCTTCAATTGTTTATAGTTAAAATCTTCAAACTCCTAAATAACTGATTCAGTTTAACATCATCACACTAAGAAATCATCCTTAGTAACTTAATAGGGTCTACCCCCCTGGGCTTCGTTAGGAGTTGAGCCTGAACGGAGGAGTCAAGAACAAGGTGATAGCCTTGACTCGAGACTTGCCCCCAAGGACACACCAAGTGGCTTAAATATTTCTGCCACGTGATCCAGGTGTGTGAAAATGTGGTAACAAGGCCCAGCACCTGTATAGCATTGGTGGGAAATTGACTCTCCACCTTCTTAGTATCTGGGTAGCAGTACACTGCTATGTACTCATCGATAGTAAGCCCATGACCTGGCCGACCTCGGGAACGAAGGTTCACCACCTCCCCTCATCTAGATAGACCTGTGATGAAATAGATATCCTCCACCTCAATGGCGAGGGACATACCGTCTATCCAGAAAGACTCTGAGTCTGGATCCCAATAGTCTACCAGCATCTGTAGCAGCCCTGGTTTAGTCCTCAAGCCACCTAGGCACCAGAACTTATAGATTCCACACGCACGTAATACTTGTTGATCCCTTACATCGGCCCTTACCGATTCCTCTACTTCACCATGCTCACGTTCTCGCCATTCAAGCACCATCCTGCATGAGAAATTGACCAGATGTCCATTAGATTACTTTAAAATCACTTGCGCGGCATCATACGCGGCTGTTTTGCAAACAACCACGTATGTACGCGGTTTCTAGCCCCTTTTCCGCGTATAGCGAGCCCTATACACGGAAAAACCTTCGATACCCATGTGGGCCGTGGCGCTCATGTAAGTTTGGCCTTAACTAGCTCATTTGACCATGAAAACTTGAAAAATTTGTATTGAAATGCAAGCTGAGAACATGAGTAAGTACCTGGAAGAAACGGTTGTGAATTTCGCCAGCTGGATCTCCTAGAATTTGCAGTTGAAAATCAGAGCTCTAGTGGGTAAAAGTTTCAAATGATTTCTATTTTTTACTATTTATAGAAAAATTTTCAAATATTTGAAAATTTTTACCCCCTTTTCTATAGTTTTGACAGTTTCTAACCATTTTGGACCGTTTCTAACATGATTTGTGATGTAGAAGACCATTTATAGTGCCATTTCAGCCTTTGGATTGACCCGTTCGTGCCTATTTCAGGTATCATGTCTACACTGGCATATAGGTTAGGTTCACCACCGTTTGCATTTTGCATGACTTTATGACCATGTCACTATATCCTTAGGTACGAACCCACTCTATTATGTCACAGAACCTTCTTGCTGCTTTAGAAGTGGCATGATATGAGTAGTAGAGCCTCACCTTACATGGGTACCCTAGTTAGCGCCTTATTTGTATTTGGTGGCCATGCCGATGTTTCTCCTTTTAGGGTGTGGGAGTCCGTTGTATAGTATTGCCATGACATTTCGCAAGAGCCTCATACTCCTGTTGATCTTATGCTGGCCATGTTCCCTTCGGACTCCCTTGTATCAAGTTGTGGATGAATTATCATGAGCTTTGCCTGTCTTATTGAGCTTTATGCTAGCTCCCTTGACATTGCGTTTCATCCCTATAGCCCGAGCTTGTCTCATGTCTAGCCATGCAGAGCCATTTTTTATATCCTTCGCAGCTTGATTCCCCTTTTTTACCGGGAGGGAATTTTCCCCCGAGTGTCGTTATCCTACACATGTCTCCTTGCATTGAGCATAGGTATGTTCCACTACATGGAACTAGTTTGTTTGCCTTTAGGACACTTGTCTCCTCCTAGTTTGTAACTATAAAGCTAGTTTATTCTTTTTTCAAGCTTTTCAAATAACTGAAAAAGACCAAAAAAAAAAAATCAAAAAACCAAAAAGTCAGACAAGAAAAGATATTATCTTTGGCAGCTGTCGAGTCGTGTCA
>LPNX010378306.1:3879-18871 GCA_001517045.1 Pseudotsuga menziesii | reverse complement strand
GGATTTCATCCCATCGACTTCAGATCATTTATTCTAGGATTGGAGTCTAGAGTCATTTTGAGTGCCTTGAGACTTGCAGTCATCAGTGGTAGGTTCTCTCTCCATCGACAGTTTTGGGAATACATCAATGTCCCCTGATTGATGGACTCTCTCAAGTGTTCGACCTCAACACATTTATTCACACTTGTTAGTTTGCACTCTAGTACCTTGATTCCCATTTTCATTATCGGTGGGTGGTCTCGCGTCTGTTAATGGTATACATCAAGGACCGGTAATCAGACGATGGACTACTATGTTCGACCTCGACACCTCTATTCACATAGTAGGACATGTACTCGTAGCGGTTTGTGTAGAAGACCTTCCAGATTGGTGGCATCTCTTCAATGCTATCTCCTTGATCGTGCCAGTGTTCATGAGATTTCAGCTCTCGTGACTTGTTCCAGTATATGTCAGACATTTCCAGCCACTATGGAGATATTGATCTATTGTATATCTTCAGCCTTTGTGGAGATCATGGTCCTTTGTATATCTTCATCATGGAGATTCTGATCTATGTATATTGTATGTGGCGATGACCACATATGTTATATCATATTTCATGCCTATTCATGGCCATTGTACTCTTATGTATCCGGGACTGCTATATGTATTTGCAGATTATATGCAGAGTTGTATCATGGTACTATGCTGATTGGGTGGCTGGTCTTCCATTTGGGTACCTTCATCACTTCCTTTCTAGGATGGACTTATAATGTATTTCGGCCATTGCATAACCCCTCTGACCTCATACATTAGGGGGCATCTGTTATAGCGGATTTCACCACACTAGGTGAATCACACATTGTATGGCCTTCCCCTGTCCCGCTGCAGACTCATTAGCCCCTATGGACCACTTTTTGTCTTTTGATGTATCCTTGATCATCCCTAAAAACATAAGAAAATTGATATACGCGGCTTTTTCCCCGATAACTGTGTACATATGAGGATATTCCCCTTATAGTTGCGTACATCGGGATGCGTGCATAGTCCAAATCCTTTTGGAGTTTTCCTTGACTTGGATCCGACTCATATGACTTTTGGCCTTCCATATGCCTTGAGATCGCACGGATTCGACCTTTCAATATCCGTTTGAAAATCTATATAAGGAACCCCTTGGTACATTAAAAGCATAAGAGAGAATTGAGAGTAATGAAACTATAGTCCATTGTTTCCAGGATTTATGCTTGAGTCTGCATCCCTTTGTCCCTTGGAGCACTATTGTGTTCTTCCCAAGCTTGCCTTTTGCTAGTAAGCTTGCTATCGAAGTGATGGAGGATTGAGGTGGTGGAGGCCCAAGTGGGGGATTCAGTTTCTCCAATTCGCAGACGTGCCGTCAGAGGTTGTCACTTGTAATCTCTGATTCATATTAATAGAAATATCTTTTCCTATCCAGTAATGTGTATTTGAATGAATATTGTTTCCATTGGAATATGTCAAATGCTTTTACATTATTGATTATATATGCTAGAATAGATCTAACACCATGAAATATAGTATGCTTGTATTGTTTACTTGTTGTTGAGGACGTGCTATAACAATTCAAGCTGAAGATTGGAAATCTCAACGGGGATCTACTTCAACCGTCCGGAATAAGGTACGAGGTTAGATCCTTTAGTGTTAGATGTTTTTATTTCTATTGCATATTGGGAAAGATTGATTTCTGGAGTCTAGCTGTCTGTTGTGGTACCCCAAGCCATAGGAATTTCTCTCTGTAACACCTACCTACCCCCACCTTAAACCCCTCATCCCCCTGATACCTGCAATATATTGGTTCGACTTTTGATAATTTTAAAACCCACAATATGAACTAACGTGACAGGATATTGGTCAACAAGTGAACCGCTTGTGTTTGTATTTCCTTTTCATGTTTTAGCATTAGTGTATATGGTCCAAAATTCGTGTTGTATGCTCTCGGCCCATTGTTAAAACATTTTTTAACATCTTCTTCTAAAGTCATGCAAAATCCACCCTCGTTATCTTCATTAGCATCATCATCATCATCATCATGGTAACCTTCCTCTTCCTAATCAACATCTATAGTCGATCCGTAGAAAGTGGTAGGGGCTATAAATATCTACGGTCGAAACAAGATGTTGGGTAGATCAACGGGTTAGAAGCATTCTGCGATCAGAATTTTCTCACTCGTTCAAATGAAAAAGGGTTAGTAGAATGTTAAAGTTATCAAGGTTGAGCGGTCCCGATGAAGGTAGTTTAGAGATCAATGGTTAATATTTATCTCCCCAAATAAAGCTATGCAGGTTGATAGTGTTGATCTCCACTATTATGTCTCCCCTCCTCACTCACCTCATCTTTTGACTTGAGTTCTCTTCTTATTCCTCCTCTTCCTTCTGTGGGCTCTCTGATCTGCACCCTGAGCACCCTCAAAACAAAAAAGGATCTCTAAAAGTATTCAGACACATCAGAGACTATCCATAATCCACCTAAAAATGTGGCTTTTGTTTGATCGCTTTGAATTGATCATCTGGGGAGGACATGATTCAATTCTAAAAATAGTTGTTGAATTTAGGGTTGGTAAAAAAAGTTTCTTCTTGAAAGCATTAGGTTTACATTCTAGGGTTTTTCTTTTAGGTTTGCAAAATTACACTTCACCAAAATAGATTCCATCGAGCGGAGTCAACCTCCATTCAAAGGTCCTTCCCAATTCCAATGGCCCAACAGACTTTTTCACTGACCTGATAGAGTTGTCCCTTATCTAATTTCAATAAACTATATTCTCCATGGATCGGGAGAGTAGAGACCTCTTTATATATGTATGGAATTTCATTAGCTAGAATAATAATAATGATCAGGAACGTGTCTCTATATTAAGGGTGTTTGTTTTAATCACAACTTAGACTTCTTTATTATCTAGCTTAACATTTTTAGGGTTTGGGCTTGGTCTTAGTTATATAGTCAACATTATCAATTTCCTAATTTTCTCTTGAAATGCATTGTTAAATATATATTAATAAATCTTTATCTGTTACTCAAATCGACTCATTATCTTGATGATGAACCTTGATAAAGGTTCATAATGTTGACATATCAAATTGATTCTACAATTACCTTGGATACCACTCCTCAAACCTATCGACCCGAAATTTAAGAGAAGAGATTGCAAACATGTTTTTTGTCAAAATAACATTTTTCAATCTGTAGGGTTCATAAATAGATTATCGTATATAATAGTCCTTGTTTTTTGTCTAACCTTTTAACATAAATATAAGATAAAAATTTGAAAAGATAAGTGTGGAATCCCTCTCAAACTTCTTCTCGTGTGAGATCGAAATACTAGTAAGATCCACATTGAATTTTGAAGGATGGTTTTTTGAATGTGTTTGAATAATAATTATATGCACCGAATTTCTAAAAGATAAATGAGAATCCCTATCATCCCTCTCATTTGACATCTAGATGTGAGTAGACTAAAGACTAAATTTTCAAAGATAAATTTTCAAGTCTTATAATACTTAGGTTTATTATGGCTTAGGGATTACGTGGAGTTTGAAATTGAATGGCTAGTTACTCATGAACTATGTCCATATGGACAAACATAACAATTAGCTTTATGATGGCATTTGCAACTCTTTTTTTTTTCCGTTAATGGAAATGCAGATCCTAAAAAACTTATTTAGCTGGAAAGATAATAATACAATTAATAGCATGTAGAAAAGTTCATTTCAAAACAGGCAAGGTAAAATGTCGTGGAATAGTTATTCTTCTAATTTTTTTACTTTTATGTTGTTTATTTAAAACATTGGTTATGGAAATGATCAAGTGGTCTCAACAAGGATCAACAATTTTAGATCTCCCATGGATGTACAATGTTAGAAGTACACTAGTTTTAGGTGGATACGTTGGCACTAGACAAAGATAATCTTTTTAGTTTTTGTTATTAATGTTTAGGGATTTGATGTCTAATCTCTTTTTACATTGTATCATAGGAGTTCTAAAGTGGAGCTCTTCTCAAAACAATTCGAGAAAGAAATAAGCTTTAGTACACCATGAGCCTACTTTCACCCCTAATTTCATATTATGCATTCAGATAAGGTTGCAAGTAATTCTCAACTACTCTAATCACTTTAGCATGATAGGAAACAAACATTTCCCTTCAAAAAATGAATAGGCAAAAGAACATGCAATACAAAAAAACAATACTCCTAATGGTTATGGCTATGTTCA
Organism: Pseudotsuga menziesii; assembly: GCA_001517045.1. Lineage (NCBI taxonomy): Eukaryota > Viridiplantae > Streptophyta > Pinopsida > Pinales > Pinaceae > Pseudotsuga > Pseudotsuga menziesii. The sequence goes on along the minus strand of LPNX010378306.1, from coordinate 14,650 downwards.
CATTACCAAAACAAGTGCATCAATCTCTTTCTAAATGGGCATTTTTCCAATCTAATCTTCCATCACTGTTACATGTTCTTCATTCTCAACCTTTATTTTAGTCTCTCCTCCTCTCTACTAACTCTTTAGTAATACCCATAAAAAGAATCTAGAAGTGATAAATCATATGTACATGGTTTACCTCACTAATTCAATGTAAATGTTGAATCACTTGGGATTTCTTCTTATTGTCATTTTTTTTTCTATACAATGTTTTTAATAAATAATGAAAAAAATTTTAACACTTCAATTTTCAAATTAAAAGAATGATTTATTTTTAAATTTCAACATTGAAGGGTTCAATTTCTCACAACCCTTCAAAGTAAAATGAGACCTCCCTTCAAATTTGATCCCTAGCAACTCTGGAGCCGTTAAACCTGGTAAAGGTGGTGTCCTTTTAAGGTCTATTACAGAAAGGATGTCCTTCGGTATGATTTTACCAATAATCATATCCTTCAATTCCATTTGTGTCACTCCTTAGGTGAATATCATGTTCAAAGCATCACCGATTCGCCATCATTTCGGCACGTGGCTTGCATAGAAAATAGTGGGAGATCATGAAGTTTAGATCTTTGAAGTGATGAACCTGGCCTCAACATGAAGCAAAGGGATGTGGCTAGAAAAAACCATTTTGAACACCACCATTAGAATAAGTGAAAAGGCAAATAATGCCACCTTCAAACACCGCAATCAATGTGGACAACAATGCAACATCAAAGGAGGCGGCATGACTAGATTCTTAGTAGAAAATAAAGATCCCTAACCACGTGTCCACTAGTGCTGCCATTATGATGACTAGTCATATATGTATCCATATTCATCTACATCACCCCATATAAATACCACTTTCCCAAGCCGATTAAGATGCATAAGATGAATCAGCAATTAGAGACAATGCTTGAAGTGTTATTCTGCTAAGAGATTCTGAGAATTCTGAAAGAGTTGAAATGGAGATATGATTTGAGAAGCTTGTCAGTATTAGGGTGTTGAGGGTTGGTGAAATTGATTCCAGGCTCATCTGTCGCCCTGGTTTTTCACACCAGGAAAGCACCAATCATCAGGGCCTGTATGTGAAGCACTTTAAATGTTTTCAGATAGCTATACCTCCAGTTGTGCAGTGCCTGGTTTTTTTTATCCCATGAGTGTCTCCCCAGAGAACCTGGAAGAAATCATGGTTTCCAAAGTCCTAGTACATGGTGACTGTGTTTAGCGGAAATTAGTGGGAGAGAATGCTCGTGCTGGGGTGGTAGGTGTACAAAGTCTCCTTTGCCTCATTTCTAAACTCCAATTGCCAAATTTTTCTAAGGTGGTGAGGAGGTGGAAGACACCCCCCACTTTATGACATGTAGGAGAACTGATTCCATGGGAGGTGGAGAGTACAAATATTCCCTTCTCCAAGTCCCCTCATACAACAGTATTACCCAGAAAGAGGGGGGTTGTAGAAAAGGCAAAGCATGGTAAGAATATAAACTCCTTTTCCAGTCTGGAAACCATGCAGAAAGTTTGGTTTGAGCTCAAAACACACACCCAGGAAAGGACACATTGTCGATTCAATAGATAGATGAGTGGTTGAGCCCAATCAGTAGTGAGTCATGAGAAGCATCCTTAATGTCATTTTCATGACCTACAAGCTCATAAACAGAAGCATCGTGCTGCTATTCAGACCAAGCATGCACATTATCTCCATATATAATGTATGTTTTAATATATCATTAGAATAAATTTGAGGTCTAAAATGGGCCTCCGAAAGAAAATGATAGAATAATAGTTAAAATAATAAAATAATAGTTAAAATAAGAAAATAGCAATTATTAATTTTAGAGGAAGAATGAAAAAACTACTTTTTTTGTTCATATTTTTGACATATCTCCCTATGTTTTTACTCAAATTCTAAGTGGGAGAGCTCATTGGATGTAGAATTTAATTCCACATCCAAGAAGTATCCACACTGCATACTTTTGACAGACCCCACTACCCCAAAAACAAGAAATGCCTGAAAAAAAGTGATGATGACATCATCATTACATTTTTTCAGGAATTTCTTGTTTTTGTGATATCGGAGTCTGTCAAAATTATTTAGTGTGGGTACTCGTTGGATGTATAATTAAATTTTGCATCCAACAAGCTCTCCCACCTGAAATTTGAGTAAAAACACAGTGAGATATGTCGAAAATACGAACAAAAAAAGTAGTTTTCGTTTATGACAAATATGTCAATTCAACCATTATGGTTGACTCATTTTATTGAAATTCTATTGGTTCTTGAATTTCAACTCACAAATTTTATTGTTGGCATACTTTCTTATAAGGCCCATTTTAGACCCCAAATTTCCTCTAATGGTAAACCGTGGCATTAGTACCACACTGTAAGTTGTTAGTAGTTGATTCTATCTGTAAACAGTTTCATGTCATGTTTCAAGGATTAGCCTTGAGAACAGATATAGAATAAATTTCTCCCCATAGAGGGGAGAAGGTTTGGGAATTTTCAAGAGCATAGGATTTCCACTGTAACATGTTTCAATCTTTCCAGTTTTGAATAAAATTGCAGAGGAATGATAATCCTTTCATGGCAAAGATTCCTCAAGTGTCGTCTTTTTCTTCAATAAGTAACTTCTTTACATGAATGTTTATCTTGTTTTTCATTCCAATTTGTATTTCCTTTTCATGTTTCAGCATTAGTGTATATGGTCCAGAATTTGTGTTGTATGCTCTTGGACCATTGTTCAAGCATTTTTTAACATTTTCTTCTAAAGTCATGCAAAATTCACCCTGGTTAGGTGCTCTGCGTGATGGACTGTTTTCTCTTGTCTACTAATTACCTTCTAAATATCTCCAGATTGAAAGGTGTATGAGTATATTGCCTCTGTCCATAAAATTTAATGATTCCCTACCTCCTGCAACATATTTCAGACCGGATTTTTTACTCCATTGCCCAATTGTCCCCGCCATGATCGTCCCACTAGAATTTATAAAAACAAATTTGTTCTATTAAGAAATCTGACCTTCTGACTTGTATTTGATTAAATATCTTATGTATGAAAACTCTGTAAATAATGAGAGATCCCTCTCTGAATTAGCCACCAATTAGCTTACTACGTGCCTGTTGAGTTACAAGTTGTTTCCATTTTCATACATTGAGTTTCCCTCATATTTATCATGATAATGGGGATTGTGGTTGTTGTTTATATGTATATATTCAATTAGCATTACTCATTGTATATCACATGGATGTAAGGATGAAAAATAGAAATTGGGGATGCATAAAAATAACCCTCATTTTGATAGATAAATTCATAAAATCCAAAAGCCAAAAAAAATATATCAAGGTCACACATTACAATTTACAATTGTCATAAGGAAAAGAAAATCACTTACTTGATCCAGCTGTAGTTGTGGAAGCAAGATAGCATAGACAACACCCCTTGAACAAGAATGAACCGTTGCTCCAGCAGCAACCATACCTGCAAATTCCCAAGTTAGACCAAACTCTAAAATATCCAAGGTAAAAAACTCTTGAAGAAAAACTACAACAATAGAGTTTACCTCTAGTTGCCATGCCGAAATTACCAAGGTTTCCATGCAAAAAACAATGAGACCACCCAACTATACAAAATCCTCCCTTCCATGAGGAAAATTTTCAGAAAAGTGGTCAAAATTGGTCCCAGCAGCCTTAAGAGACTTTGGTCCCAACAGCCTTAGTAAAAAATGGTCCCATCAGCCTTAAGAGAATGCCCGCCTTAATTCATGGTTTGAGAAGAATGCCCACACCATGGCACCATCCTATAGCTAGTTTGTTTGGATACCTATTCATGATTTGATTTTGCTTTAATCTTTCTTGAGGAGAAAGATACAGGCCTACCAAAATAGGGTTTTTCACTAGTGGATGCAAAAATGGCTAAGTAGCCTCAGAAAGATGCCCGCTCTAAATTATGGGTTAGAGTAAATTCCCGTAGCACATGGGGGTCTTGTAGATTGGTCTTCGACCTACCTGACCATGTATTTAGATTTTCTTGGAAGTGGATGCAGAAACACTTATGGACCTGCCAAAAGGTTGTTTTAGGCATATTAGACAAAATTGAGAAATTTGTCTATGGAATTGGTGTTAAATCTTCCCAAGTGGCCTTAAGGAAATGCCCGCCATGCCTCATAGGATGATGTGAAAAATGTATTGAGAATGTGAGTCTATAGAATGTTGTATGGAGAATACAACCATGCCACTTGCCTCACCAAACTACAACACATATTTAAGGAAGAATTGGTCCCAGCAGTCTTAGTCAAAATTGGTCCTAGCAGCCTTAAGAGAATGCCAGCCACAAATCATGGTTTGAGAAGAATGCCCGCACCATGGTACTGTCCTATCTCTAGTTGGTTTGGATACATATTCATGATTTGATTTTTCTTTAATCTTTTTTGAGGAGAAAGATATAGGCCTGCCAAAATAGGGTGTTTCACCGGTGGATGAAAAAATTTCTAAGTAGTCTCAGAAAGATGCCTGCCCTAAATTATGGGTTAGAGTAAATGCCCACCACACATTGGGGTCTTGTAGATTGGTATTGGGCCTACCTGAACATGTATTCCGATTGTATTGGAAGTGGATGAAGAAACAATTATGGACCTTCAAAAAGGGTTTTTTAGGTAGATTAGACCAAATTGAGAAATTTGTCGAAGTATGAAATTGGTGTTTAATCTGCCCAAGTGGCCTTAAGGAAATGCCCGCCATGCCTCAAAGGATGATGTGAAAAATGTATTGAGAATGTGAGTCTCTAGAGTGTTGTATGGAGCATATAACCATGTCACTTGCCTCACAAAACTACAACATATATTTATGGAATAATTGGTCCCAGTAGCCTTAGTCCAAATTGGTCCCAGCAGCCTTAAGAGAATGCCCACCATAATTCATGGTTTGAGAAGAATGCATGCACCATGGTACCATACTATGGCTAGTTTGTTTGGATACCTATTTAGGATTTTATTTTTCTTTAATATTTCTTGAGGAGAAAGATACAGGCCTGCCAAAACAAGGTGTTTCACCAGTGGATGCAAAAATGGCTAAGTAGACTCGGAAAGATGCCTGCCCTAAATTATGGGTTATAGTAAATGCTTGAAGCACATGGGGGTCTTGTAGATTGGTCTTCAGCCTACCTGACCATGTCTTCAAATTATATTGGAAGTGGATGAAGAAAAAGTTATGGACCTTCCAAAAGGGGTTTTTAGGCTGATTAGTCCAAATTGAGAAATTTGTCTAAGTATGGAATTGGTGTTAAATATGCCCAAGTGGCCTTAAAAAAATGCTCGCCATGCCTCATAGGATGATGTGAAAAATTTATTGAGAATGTGAGTCTCAAGAGTGTTTTATGGATCATACAACCATGTCAATTGCCTCACCATAGAGTCTCTAAGGAGGAAGATGTCAAATTGCCAAAAGTGCCTCCCAACCATATTTGCACTATTCGAGTACTCAAAAAATTGCCTAAGTGGCTTCACAAAAATTCCCGCTAGAGATTGTCGTGATGATGATAAATTTATCTGAGGGTATGGGGTTGTTATTTGCTGAATTTTGTATCTTTCCACGTTCTTATTTTTTCTTATGGTGACCACATCAGGAAAATAACAATCTGCCAAAATAGAAGAAATTGTTTTTTGCATATACAAAAGTATGAAAAATTGACCAAGTGTTAAGAACAAGAGTTTGAGAGGTCAGTTGGAAATTACCTCCAAGGGTTGTCTTTGTTCAATTAAATTCATTGAATGTAATGGATCCATTATTTTGTAATTTTTCCATCTGCTCATGAATTCACGTCTCCATAGGTGTTCACACATGTGAAATAGGAGTCTGCCAAAATAGGAAGAAATATATTTTGATGCTCAAAAGAAGTTCAAAATCTATTTCGATATGCCTGCAAGAGGATCAGGTTGTCTTAGTAAATTCTAAGGGTGACACGGTCTTATTTCCTAGTGGACTGGCTATCCAGCCATACCTTCAGTTTGCTCAGTGATGGATAGATGAAAGAAATATGAGTCTCATGATGTGATGAGGTTGGAAAGACACATGATGGTGTCCTAATGTATCATGATGTCTTTGTTACATTCTCATAGTGGTTTTCAATAGTATGATAATTTTGGGAATTTGACTAAGTGATAAAAACCTTCCCTAAAGCAGCTACGTTATGAAAATGTTCATAATAATTCATTAGAAGAACAAAATGCATGCCAAGGAGAGACAAAGAATCTTCAAAGGATGAAAGTGGTCCTGAAAGAATCACTATGTTGGCCTCTACCAATTGGGTGTCTGACAACTCAAATTGGCTGAAAATAAAAATCTCATCATGTTGACCTGGGGTTTGATAATAATTTTGGTAAAAATGTGTAAGTGACCTCAGTAAAATGCCTACCATTTCCATTAGTTGATGGATTAAATTGTTTTGAGGGTATGGGTCTCTAGAGTGTTTATTGGTGCATCTAACCACATCATTATTTTTTCCAAAAAATCTTTAAAGATGAAGTTACCAGTATGTCAAAAGTGCCCTCTGGCTTGTTTTTCTCTAGTCCAGTAAAATGCTTGCTTAACTCAGAGGAAGATGAGTCTGAAGGGGAAATCAGTTTGGTTTCACTGAATCGGATGTACTAAATCATCTAGTATCATTGGTTTAGGATTTGGTGAAAATAAAAATCCATCATGTTAACTTAGGGTTTTATAATTTTGTCCAAGTGGTAAATCTATGGTTTAAAATGCTATTTTCAAATGCCCACCAGATGATGTGTGTGTTTCAATTAGTTCATCAAATGACATGTATTTGTTCCTTATTGAAGTGTTTATCCAGTCATGGTTTCATCTTTTCCTATGGAGGTCACATCAGTGAAAAATTAACCTTCCATGTTGAAAAAAATCATGTTCACACAGTGTATGAGTTTGCCCGTAGATAGCTTAAAAATATATAATAAATTTTTTTTTTAGATGCCCGCACAAGCCAGATATTTAAATAGAGATTGCTCATCTAGTTAATTAAAAAAAGATGAAATAAATAAGAGATATAAACAAAATAGAGTTTATTATTTAATTAACATACATCAATTTAGTTTATTTCAAAGAGATTGATGCTTTCTTTCACAACCTACAAGCAGTCTCGCATTGATCAATGAAAACATTGGATTTAGAGATGAATTCTCTATAATGTTATCTTATATGCCTTTAAATACAAAACTCCATCATACAAAAAAAAATCATTAAATTTCAATAAATACATATATACATTGATATGCCAACTAAAAAGCATTTTTCATTATATGCCGATAAATACAAAACTCCATCATACAAATATTGTTTTTCATTAACTATCGATAAATACATATATACATTGATTTATACATGTCTAGCATGTTTCAGAGATGGCTGCAATCCATCCTCTTGAGCAGAAGACAAATCTGAAAGGTCTCTCTTGCCTTTCGTAGAAGACTATAATTGTACTAGAGTTGGACAAGGCAGTTAGTGCAATTTCTTTTCAAGCTCTTTAGCTCTCTGTGATTTTTTAAAATTTTTTCATGAAAATCATTTTTTTCTGCCATTAGTTTGTTCAACATTTAAACATTTTTCTTATACTTCCTTGATTCTTGTTCTTCCTTGACCTCCAATTTGTCTCTGGTATGTTTCAACTGATTTTTAACTTCAATCAATTCACGTTTCATCTTGTGTATTTCTTTCTCTTCCTCTTTTGCCCTCAACTTTGTCTTGTTGGGAAGGACAAGAATTGCACTCATTGTAGAAGCTGGCCCTTTTAATTCCTTCTCCAAATCAGCAATTGTGGATTTAAGTTTTTGAATTTCCATATCACATCCCAAATGTTGAAATTTTCTACCTTCTAATAGTTTTGATTCCAGCTCCCTTATTTTTGCATCTTTCTCGACCATCTTCTCTTTCAGTTCTTTATGTAACGATGATGAGCCATAGAAATCACCTACTGCAAGGATTGCTGAGAATCTTTCTTGTATAATCTTCTCTCGTCTTTCTAAGGACTTCTCTCGCTCTTCTAAGGACATTGTACCTCTAGGTGTATTTTTCCTTCTGCTCTTACCGTTACCATTACCATCATCCCCTTTGGTACCCTTACCTTCACCCTCACCACCTTCTTCACTGGAAATTTGGTTTCCTCTACTTTGTTTTTTAAGTTTTAAGTTTCAGAAATCCTTGCTAACCTTGTTCCTTTCAGCTTATTAGCTTGCCTAGTAATGGTTTTTCTCAAATTGAAAATGATTGATTCTAATTCTCCAAATTTGTTTTCCATGGCTTCCCTCCCACTCTTTCAACGTAAACTGATATTCTTGTACTACCTATTCATATTCTATAAATTTTCTTCTCCATTACCTGTAAAGGACCCATTTCTATTGTCACTGGTGGTACAATGAGAACATGTGGTATTTTTTTCAACTCTTCTTTGAGTTCACTTGCTTCAACATTAGATTTTTCCAAAGCCTCTTCATACGCAACCCTCACAGAGTGAATTTATTTTTGAGCAACATCAGTGTGTTTATCTAATTCTTCAGATAATAAATTAACCATTTCTTCTTTCCCTTTTATTATTATGTCTTCTCTGAAATTATTATCCACAACTATCTTCTGCAACGCTGCTATCTGTTTTAGGCATTGTAAAATATTATCATATTTTCTCAAGCACTCTTCCGCCCAATTGAATATATAGGAAGCTTGTTCCTTGAAATGATCCATTTTATCATATAGGATGAACACATACCTACTATCAAACTTATATGATGCAATGTATAAATGCATAGCGGAACCCCCTATTCTGATTTGGAAGAAAAATCATACTCAATTTCCAACTATTTAGGACGAATTATATCAATAATGTCTTGAGGAATGGAAAAGTAAGAAGTAGTTTGTTCCATTTTGTTTCTTGTCACCTCCTCCCAATGACCTCTATCTACATGCCTCTTAAACTCTTTCTAATTTATGGCATCATGAATTTCATCATTTGTGACCAAATTAGGATACTATACTCATAATTTTCCATGATTCTCAGGACTTTGTACTGGTGATTCCTCATTCTGTTCAGCATGGTGTAATGGTAACTCCCCATGGTGCTCAGGATATTGTACTAATTCCTCATTTTGCTGAGGAGACTATACTGAAAATTCCTCATTATGTTCCCTGCTTTTATGAATATGTGGTTTTGGAAAATATATTTTTCCATGCTAGTTGATATCACCAATCTCTGTTTTAGTAGCATGGGGTCGACATAAATCAATAATTTTTTTAAGTGTGCTCGGGAAACTAAATTTAACCTTCCTTAATTGTCTCTCTTGCAGGGCAGAGAAGAGTTTCTTAGCCAGTAGATAAGGAATATATACAGGTATATCTTCCACCCAATGTATCACTACCCACATACATTCACCCGAAATTTCAACCCTGTGAAGATTCAAAATTTTCCTAAGGACAATCTGAATCAAATTTTTGTATATTTCGGAAGGGCCATATTTCATTTTTAAACCATTCCTTAGAACATTTACTTCTCGCTCACAAATTTTACTGACTATCTGGTTCTTCTCCTGCCCAGGGGTTTTCCTTGAGCTTAAAATCGCTCCCCCTCTGCATGGAATATTTGTAGCTTGGGAAACCAAATCAAGGTCGAGGTATACTCGCTTCCCAAAAATTATGAGTTCCATATTCCCAGCATCATATTACGAAATTACCTCATATATCTCCTCATCAACATAACTAAACATTCCCCACAAAAATTTGAAAACTTCTTCTTTCCTTGGGATAGTTTCCATACCTGGTGGCCACATATTTGCATCTCTCCATGCATCATATTTCTCTTTGAATTTTTTTTATGCTTACCCTATCATCTGTGGATGACTGTGTTTCAACTGGGGTTACAGAGGAGGATGTATGCATTTCAGCTGTGCTTCTCATGTTGGACACCCCTGTTTGAATTTCAACCATGGTCATCCAGGTTCAAAGCGGAGGTGAGGTGATGCATGCACACTGTATTTTAGGCTCACAAATTCTCCCCGCAGACTGATTTTCAGGCTCACAAATTCTTCCTGTAGCTAGGGTTTTCACCCTAGCTTGTGCTGATGAGCACCTACTAAGGAATCTGGATTCCTTAGTAGCAGTTCAATAATGCAAATAAAAGAGACTGAAATAAAAACTAAGTTAAAGCAGTAAAAGTAAAGAACAATAAGCAAAACTGTAAATAAATGAATAATGATGTTTTTGATTAAGATTACCTCCAATGAGGAGGTTGGTGGAGTCCGTTGCGCTGGTCCGATGTCGGTGGCTTCGAGCTCCAAGCTGCTCCTTCTCCTTCTCCGATGATGGAAAAAAGGCCAAAAGGGTTCTCAATGATGAAAATAGCTTGATGGTAAGCTAGGGTTTCACGAGATGTTTTGGCAGAGTAAGGGTGCTATGACTGTGGATGTGAAATGAGGGGGCTTCACCACTTATTTATAGTTTTTGAGTGGTGGAGTGCTTGCCCATGGTTTTTGGAAACCATGTGGTTTAGGGAAGCTTGTTTAGGGTTTTTGCTGTTTTAGGGTTTTCCTCCTTTTTCCTCATTATTTTTATTCCTTTTCTCCCTTTTTGGGGATTTTTGCTATTTTTAAAGGAATTTTGGTTATTTTTGGAGGAAAAAGGGGTTTTTTGGCCTTTTGGAGGCATTTTAGGCCTTTTGGAGGAATTTTAGGCCTTTTGGAGGCATTTTAAGCCTTTTGGAGGCGTT
>LPNX010378299.1:608345-622715 GCA_001517045.1 Pseudotsuga menziesii | reverse complement strand
GAGGGGGTTTCAACAAAAAGAGTTTGGGTCAATATCTCTGGAAATTAAGGGTATTCTTTAATATCCCACGATTGCACATGCTATGTGAGAGGTTCACTAAGCGAAGCCCCCGTGCTTCTGTCAAGTTAAGAGAAATTACTCTTTCATTTACCACTTTTATTATGGATTCATTGTTAGTAAGTCATTGCTTATTAAAAGACCCTTAAAGTTCATCATAGGATGATCTTGAATAGGAGGGCACATAATTATTTCCATCAATAAATCCAAAAGTAGTAGAATATTTATAACTGACTCATCACCAATATAGATCCATCTTAAACTCGGATCTATCAAGGACCTCCGAGAGTGATCCAATTTCTCGAGGGTGATTTTTTTATCTTAACGTTTTTTACATTTTAGAAAAATATACAGGTAAGTTTGAGTGGATTTATGTTCGTTGTTTTATTTTATTTTATTTTATAAGGCAACATGGATTTTGTAATAACCTTTCATTTGGTTTTAATTTTGTGTTTTATAAGCTGACATGATTTTTTTTAACTAATTTTTATTTTTTTTGTAGTGTTACGTTACGTATTTGACAACATCTCCCCCATGCTAGGCTGTAGAGGCCCTCACTACTCTCGATGCAATAAAAACTAAGCAAATTGATTGGTATTTGACTTAATAAAATTTTCAAGATGACTATGTATTCACTTCATATTTGCCATGTACACTTGCAGTAGAACATGCTCTAAATAAAATCCTAGTTTATTAGGTATCTCATCACAACTGTTTGTGTGGTACTAATACTAAGTTCTAACCTACTTAGAGATAAAATGTAAAAAAATAGAATTATTTTATTCTAGAGAATAATATAACAAGTTCTTGTAGTTAAAAGTCTTTTTCTACTAACACTACAAAGTAATGTACAAAATTTTAATGGTAAAGAAGTTCTTTAAAGTAGAAGAATCACAAAATTTCAAGTCTAAATACCATCTAGATAGTTACCCAATACACAACAAACTTGCAAGTATAAATATCATGTAGATAGAGACCCAATACACAACACACTTGGTTACCATAATACTACAAAAATAAAGGGACATACACCCCCCCAAAAAAAAACTGTAAGAGAAAATGTAATATACTTTCAAGGGACAACCAACTTTTAATAGTGTCCCTCCTTCACCTTCCCTTTATAGGATAAATACATTTGGTTTGATGTATATTACATTCACTACACATTTAGTGATATGATAATGTGGGGATGTTGCATCATTTATTTTTTTATACTTAAACAAATAGGATAGATGAACCGTTATAGCCTGGATTATATATTGATCAATGATACATTATAAGTGGAATTTGAATATGTACATTTAGTGATATGATAATGTGGAGATGCCACATCATTTATTTTTTATACTTAAACAAATAGGATAAATGAACCATGATAACCTAGATTATATATTGATCAATGATACATTATAAGCGGAATTTCAATATTTTTATAGTTCAATACAACATGCTATTTATTTTCCTTGTGTATCCACTACTCATCATCTTTAGTTTGGGAAAAAAAATGTTTTAAAGATTGTAATGCTTTGATATATATTTGATTTAAATAAGTTTTTCTTAATACAATTTATGTTTTGTTGATAGGCAACTTTTTTGCCATCGATCCAACTATATTATGTTGGATAGGATATTAAATATTGTGGTAGTGATTATATATAATTGTAAAGTTTGGAAATATAATATCGATAAGAATATGTTTCTCTTATTTATTCACGTATTCAAGCAATAGCCAAATAAAATTATTTTTTAATAAAACAAGCCAAATTGTAAGATGCAGTCACTAAATCTAACTAATATTGAAAATAAGATATAAGACAAACTAAATATATATATATATATATATATATATATATATAATCATACGGTCCCCTAAATTTAATGAATATTAAATACATAATAATAAATCTTTTTAACTAAAAATATGTGAAATTCTCACATATAATAACTAAGATTAACAATAAGACAAGGAAGCACACAAATCTAAAAATAAAAATACATAAAATATAAATTATTTCTCACAAATTTAATGGAGCAAAATTTGACACCTTAGAAATAAATATAATCAACCATAGACAATATATTAGGTTAAATGTTAATTATTATTATTATTTAAAACTCACCATAAACAAGTACAATACCTTAGTAAACCTTTAAAATACATTTTTTTTGAATTTTAAAATATAATACTTTTTATATATGGTTTTCAATGCCTTTTCTATCCCTAAAGCTATACATCTAACACAAACATAACTTAATAAACCTTTAAAAATACATTTTTGTGAATTTTAAAATACAATGCTTTTTATATATGGTTTTCGATGCTTGTTCTATTCATAAAGCTATACATCTAACACAAACATGATATAATGTATATTTATTGTCAAAATATGTGTGAATTTTACTTATATTTTGTTATTATTGTTAATGTTTTATTGGGGATGATTTTTGTTTTGGGTTTCTTGTTAAGAGCAATGTACATTGTTTTTACCTTTTCAAATAAGAAATGCATTGTTTTAATTAGGAGATAAAAATATTAGAGATGAAATTTGTGATTGATGATCAAATTTTTGTGAAAAACAAAGCACATCACACTCTTTCAAAGTTAGTTAATGTAACTTTAATATTTCTATCTTTGCTTTCAATGAATTCAACAACATATATTTTTGAATTTATTATAGAATCACGTTATTTTAAAGATTGGTTTAGAAATAATATAATTTTAATTTACAAAAAGGATTTTCTTTACCTCCTTCCTTTCTGTTAATGACGACAATAACAGAGCCTGAGCATGCCATGCCTAGATCTATCCATCTACTAGTATAGACAAGTGTATATTTGCAATCTCAGATGGAAGAGAACAAAAAAAAAACTGAGGATTACTATAATCTATGAATTCCATGCTAAGGCCAATATAACCCCAACTATAGAGAACCAAAAATATCTAGGTGATTGTAATGGTAGATGAAAGAAAAACAGAAAAAATCAAGACCATTATAATCCACAATGGTAGAGAGGTGAAAACAAATTTTTGAATAGTGGTTTTCATATCATTGACTAATAAATGGTTATTTATATTGTATTTATAATTTATGGGTAAAAAATATTAAAAGAATGGTGTTTAAAAAAAAAAAAAACTCTTTGATCCTAAATTGTTTTGTGGGCTTCATGAGTATGGACCTCCTAGAATTTTAATCATTTTGATAGAAGTCAAAGTTCCACTTCATTGTTGGGAACCATTTGTCTTTTTAGTTTTGTCTATTTTAAAATGATCAAATTGCCATATTTAAAAAAAAAATATAGCAGAAATGAAAGAACTTTGCTTTAAAACTCCACCTACTAGAAATAAGAAATTTAAGTGCTCTGAGTGCTCCATATCAAATACCTGAAAACAAATCCAAGAGCTTGTCTTACCAAAATTGAAATCTAGCAAATTAATACAAGTAAAAAGCTCGACTCCATAGATCCATCTTAAAACGAAACCTACCAATCTTGAGGGGGATCAAATATGTCTAGGTGAAAACCTATTTCTAGAGTGGAAATGTTGAGGAAGCGTGTAAATACAATGTTTATGGTTTTAATTTATATAATTTGTGGTTATATATATATGTTCTTCTAAATGTTTTAAATTTAATTTGGACAAACATGTTACATTATAATATTTTATTATTTTTTATGAAAAACATCTCTACGATGAACACAGGAGTTACACATCTTTCCTTATAAAATGCATCTAGGCCCAATCACATACTCCACTCAAATATTTCTGAATTATGTTCAATGTTTGATAGGTAGTTTCACAAATATTTCAATCCAAATATCTAATACTTATTGCATGAAGAGTTAATATAACTTTTTTTTCTCTACTAATAGTATATGTATATGTGAACCATCATATTTTGTATAGACATTAAAAAAAACTTTAAAACTATAAAATATTTTTCATTTAAAAAAATCAAAATTTAATAATTATTTATTTTTTATGAAATTAACTAAAAATATATCTACCAATATTTTCAAAGAATCAAGAATGTAAATAACCCCTCTCTCTCTATATATACAAGAGTAGATCCATCTTAAACCTAGATTTAAAAAGCACCGAGAGGGATCCGATTTCTTGAGGTGTAAGTTTTTTTTTATCTTAAATTTTTAAATGTTCATAAAAATTTACACCGGGTTTAACATAGATTTTTTAATTACTTTTTATTTAGTTTTATTATTAGGTTTTTATTATTTGATAAATTAGGCCACATGTTTTTCTCTATATAAATATATGTATCCACAATCTAGATTTTTTTTATTTTTTTATTTATGTCGGTTAATATAATGTTTTTTTTAATGTCTGCTAGCATAACGTGACTAACATGACAAGATCTCCCCCAATACTGGGCTGAGAACACCTCGGTTCTCTCGATGCAATTAAAATCAAATAAAACCAGCATAGATCCAAATCCTAGGCTCTATGAAGCACCGAGAGGGATCCAATATCCGTAGGTGCAAACCTCCTGTTGCAGCTGCAACTATTTCCCAAATTTTCTAAAAATTTTGGACCCTCCTTGTAAATTTATCTTGCCTGGATTTGTTTTGGATTGCTGAATTTGTTGTTCCTTTGCTACATTTTGGATCTTTTGAGGTTGAATTGAGATAAATTGTTTAACATTTTCGGAGGTGAATGACTATCGTTTGATTTACTTGAACTTGAAGTTTGGTTTGTTCATAATTTCCTTTTTTACTGTCAGAAGTCATTTGAACAATGAATCGGGGCTGTAGCTCTCTATGCAACCACCGTTGCGGAAGCTAAACACTGAATGTTCCAACGGTTAGCTCTTATCATTTTCGATGCTGTGGTTTTTGACTTTGCGATATTTTTTGTTTTTCGCTCTCGGAATGGTTTATGACTTTAATCGAAAGCCGTAGTCCTTATGTTGTCCACTGCTGCGACTCCTCAGCAGATTAATCATCCGACGTATAGTTGTTCCGTTTGCCGATGATTTGTTTCGATCTTCGCCGATGTTTTTTATTGTTGCGGGACCATTAGTCCATGTGATTTCCGCCATTGCGGTTGCGCATTACACTATCACTCCGACGTATTAGTTGTTTCATCTGCTGATACCTTACTAGTTAGTGGCCTCGCTATCCGATGCATGACTACGGTGGCACTTAGTATTTTTTCTCGCCGACACTGTGGAGATCAGAGTCTGTCCGTCGCCCGCCGTTGCGGCTCCTTGACGAACTAATCGCCCAATCCTTAGTTAATCCGCTTGCCGACGAAGTTTCTCCTGCTGACATTTTTTTCATCGAAGTCTATATATAGGACGGGGTTATTATTTTATTGTTTACCCTTGTGAACTTGCGCTTGCTGTCCCTGTTGAGTCGAACTGTGCATCTGTGCTTAGCTGTCGGGATTTCATGCATTTGGAGTGTTGCCATGGAAGTGTTGGACCATATCATCGAATGTAACTCATTTGCCAGGCAGGCCAACCATGGTTTCTCTTTCCTTTTGATTGTATTGGGTAATTTTGGGAACTAGGGTCTTTTCCTGGTTGGGTTTTCCCGCCGTGGGTGGTTAG
This sequence comes from Pseudotsuga menziesii, assembly GCA_001517045.1. NCBI lineage: Eukaryota > Viridiplantae > Streptophyta > Pinopsida > Pinales > Pinaceae > Pseudotsuga > Pseudotsuga menziesii. The sequence goes on along the minus strand of LPNX010378299.1, from coordinate 617,091 downwards.
CCATATAGATTGATGAATGTGTATCCTTATAGCGTGAGGTATTAGTCGGTTTCATAGTTTTGTGGTGGGGGGTTTTCTTTTCTTGAGCTTGTTTGAACTATTATGGAAACTTGAACCCAGTTCGAAGGTTTAGGAAGTTGGTGTAGACAAGCGTTACGCTGTCTGGACTGGTTTTTGTGGGGTTGCTTATGGCCGTCTAGGGAGAGAGTTTTCAGTTCTTTTTTCATCGTGGGCATTTACCCTATTTTTCTGGGACCCGAAGTTTTGATTCTCGTCTAGACTGGGATTTCAGCGTAGGGCCTCATTTTCGAAGACGAGCCTCACTGATAGGGGTTTTTGATTTGGTGAGGGTTAAGATGCATTTCGGTTTAAACGATGTATGTGCTAGCTTGGTCATGTTTTAGTTGCAGTTAGACTTGGAATTTTTCAGACCTAGCTTGTAGAGGTTCTTTTTGCTTGTTATTCTCGATTTTTCATTAATATTCTGATAAGTTTATTTGCTGAGAATATGGAAGAGGTAAATGTTTTTATACAGTTTTTCTTCGTTCTTAGAACACTGATTAAAAGCTCCAATAGCCTAAAATAATTTTGGTTTATGACAGGGCAACTTCTTCAAAGGAGATATGTCTAAAAGGCAAAAGAAGAAGGCTCCTGTTGCTGAGGGAGAACCAGATGTGGAAATCGCCACTAAGGTTGAATATATCTATGAAGATACCAGAGCCACCATTGGACTAGAGCCAGACTACAAGTGGGGTGAGATATATCGGATGATTTCAAATCAGGATGTGCCTGATGCAGGTTTCGAAGAGTTGACCATATACGCCAATATCGAGAAATCTGCTTTGATGAAGGTAGCCACTAGACCTGAGTTATTCCCATGCTCAGAGGTGATCAGTTGGATTTTGCCTAAAGCAGATGTGACTACAATGATATTAGCAAATAATGCCAAATAGGGCTACGCTGCATACAACCCTGCGTATGTCTCACTAGCATATCACCTACCTCCTGCTCAAGTATACCTAACTGAAAGTTGGCTAAAGGAGATAAATTTGGACTTAGTTGAAACAGTAAAGAGAATGATTATACTTGGGAAGAACTTCCGAACCAGGCCATCAGGAGAGTATGATACATCCACTCTCTAGACTTCTTACAGGTTTATAGCACTGATGCTAAATAGAGTGTTTGGGAGAGCTCATGGTAAAAGTTTCAAGTTGGGATGGATTCCCATTATTTTCTATGTGGCCACCCAGGGGACTGTATTCAACTAGGCAAACATTGTGTCTAACAACTTCTCAGCTTGCATATTTTCAGCTTTGGGAGGGGTGTCCCAGAAGAAGTCTGAGTTTTATATGGGCTCCATCTTAGTGGACTGTATATTATGAACCCAACCATTTCCAGCCTTAAGGTGCAATTGGGACAGGGACAAAACCCCTGTGTACACTGCATACAAACTATTGCAGGCACATAAATATTACAGTCACTATAAGGAAATATGTGAACATTTTATTATGCCTTTGTACACTTTAATATTCCTAATAGAATGCAACTGTATGTCGGATGAGGAATTCAAAGTCATTGAGGAACATGGGAGTTATTATTTGAATGAAGAGGGGATGTACATTAGAATGTATGGTTGCTCTAGGGCACCTTCTCTACTACCTTAGTATGCCACTGATTATGTGGTACATAAAGAAGCAGTTAGGCAGGTGTATCTAGAAGGTGTCGGAAGATTTTTGTTTGAACATAAGAAGGTAGCCTACCTTGCTATCCCTTTTTGGATAGGAAATTATAAGTTTGAAAATATTAAATGAGCTACTGAATTTGTATAGGAATTCGAGCAGTTTCATTTTGGGGAAATAAGCTTCCATAGGAATGACTCCCAAGAGAAAGTTGCAGAGCATTGCAAAGAAGAAAATGTTCATTTTGAATATGCAAATTTCTAGGATAAGGATGAAGAAGTCTTCAGGAATGCAAGGAAAGTGACTGCGTTGAAGAGAAGATTTAAACAGAAGATCAATAGTGTGGGCGGCCAGGGAAAAACTACACAAAAGAAAGCTGAAGAAGAGGAAGCCAAGAAAAGGGAAGAGGATGCTAGGAGACTAGCACAAGAGGATGAAATTTGGCTTAAGAGTGAAGAAGGAGAAAGAAAGAAAGCCGAAGAAGAAGCAACAAAGAAAGCAGAAGAAGCAGCAAGGAAGGAAGAAGAAGAAAGGAAAAAGAAAGAAGAAGAAGAAAGAAAGAAGAAGGAAGATGAGGAGATAAAGGAAAAACAAAAGGAAACTGAAGGTCTGATACTGACAAGATCTAAAACAGACCAAAAAAATACCCATCCTATGGATACACAAGAAGCATAGGATCATACCGATCAGGGGCAGGGACAAGATAATCCTGACTCTCAGGAGCCTACTGCAACCTCTGGAAGCACCCAAGAACAGGTTGTGTTTTCTGGTTTGAACTTGATACCTTTTATGCAAAAAGAGGGAGAAGAGGTCCCTGATTTTAGCACCATCTTTTATGATAAGGAGAAGAAGAGGATTGTCAAGAGAACTGAGAAGAAAGTCGAAACAGGGGGACAATCAGGTATGATGATTACTGATAAAATTTTGGTGCATGGGAGAGATGTAGATCCACGATTGACAGCCAGATCTATGGTGGCATTATCCCAGGCCACTGAATACAATGTGGATAGATTGATGACAGACCTTGAGCAATCAAGGAAAAATGTAGCTCAACTGAAGGACACTCTAAAAAAGGAGAGGGATGAAGGTAACAAGTTAAAGAGAAAATTTGAAGATATGGATAATGAGGTAAGGGATTCAAATATATAATTCCAAACTCTGCAGGCAAGCAAGATGGCCTTGGAAGTCTCAGTAGAGAAGAATGAATGGGAAGCTCAGAATAGTCTAGCAGAACTACAGAAGTTACAACTAGAAAATCAAGGGTTGAAGATAGAGAACAATGACCTCAAAGTATCATATGAAACTTTGAGTGCAGAAAAGGGTCAACTGCAGAGCAAAGTTGTTGAATTGGAGGCACAGAGGGCCACCATAGAAGAAAGGGAAAAACAATACAAAGTGCAGGTGGCAAGTTTTCAAGGACAAATTTCTTCATTAACAACATCACTGAAGGATGCCGGTGAATAGCAAACTGATATCCAGCCTTTAAAGGAGCATGTCCTTGCCCAATGAAGAAGAATGCACCAACTACAGGTGTCTATTAAGGAAGAAAGATGTAAAATCTTATAGATAGATAGCAGGTTGGAGGAAATTTTGGAAACTACCTCATATTTTGTAGATAGGTCTTAGGATATTTTGGAAACCCTGACTGGAAGGATAGTAAGAAAAGAAACCAATGAAGAAATCCCTACAGATTTACCATTTAAAGATAAGCATAGCTTAAAGCAGGATGGCGACTTACTAGAGTTTGCAATAAATATTGTAGAAGAATTCAAGAATATTGTGAAGAAAACGAGAGCATCCTGTACCGAATACTGCAGAGGGGTGCTAGTCACTTACAATAGATGTCAAGTGGCTACAGAACAAAGACTAGATGCATTACCAAAGCATGAAATATTCACAGAACTACTACAGAGCAGGTAGTAGGAGGATGAACAAAAGATGCAACAAGTCAAAGATTTAGATGAGCAGATCTTGAAAAATTGCAGTAGCTCATTCAGCGGTCAACACCCATTTACTTGAAGATCAGCTACATTTGAGTCCAGCAAGAATTGAGGTGGTTAGGAATTAGGCTGCAAAATACGAGATAAACATTTGGCTTCTTGGGCCTTCATATTTTGAGAGCATAGCAGCAGAGGCCCAAGCGTGGAAGAAGTTCATCAATGATCAAACGGGGCCCTCTTCATGAAAATGCTTTATTAAATTTTGCTTTGAATGTAATATATCGTATAATTGTTAAATTTTCATATGCTAAGCTAGATCATTAGTATTTCATTTCGATTTCATAACAAAAGCATATAAACAGGATCACTGAAAGATAGACAAGCACAACCATACAAAAGGAGAACACAAATATTTATCCTGGGAAAACCCTAAAGGGAAAAACCCAGCAAAAGCTTCCTCAATATAGATGTCCCAAAAGATAAAAGATAAAACCAACAAGGAGATCAAATCCTGATCCTCCTCCTTCTCCAGCTACTTCTCTTCTCCACTAATGCGCTACACAAGTGAGAGTGTGTGTGTCTCAAATGAGGAGCACCACACCTCTATTTATATTCATCCGTTCACTTGAATTAACTCATCCGACATGTAGGCTTGAGTTAATCATGTAGACTCGAGTTAAACATGTAGGCTCAAGTAACCACACTGGGGTGCTAATGACCCACCTTTACAAATAGAGGGGACAACCTCATGACTCTTATTAGTTCTTCCGATTAGAAGCATCGGGGTACAACATAATACAAGTGGTTCTCCCGGTAGGACCATCGGGGACCACAAAAGATACATATAGAATATTCTTCGAAGTTACAATATTTCAACACTCCCCCTTAACGAGAAGGGTATTCTACAACAACATCAACAACAACAATAGTAGGAGAGGACATCATCAACATCATCAGGGTAACACATCTATAAATCATTGGAAGTTTTTCAACATCATATAGACTTCGTCTTCAATATTTGACGACAACAACTCTTTAATCAACATCAGCATCTTTTGACCTTTTGATCAGCAACATCTTCAACACTTTGATATTTCGATCAACAACATCTTCAACACTTATACCTTTTGATCAGCAGCAACATCTTCAACACTTTGACCTTTCGATCAGCAACATCTTCGGCACTTTGACCTTTCGATCAGCAACATTTTCAGCAACATATTTAACACTTTGACCTTTCGATCAGCAGCAACATCTTCAGCACTTTGACCTTTCGATCATCACCAATATCTTCAGCATTTTGATCAGCAATATCTTCAGCACTTTGATCTTTCGATCAGCAAAGACATCTTCAGCATTTTGACCTTTTGATTAGCAACATCATCACATTCTGATTAGTAACAATGTGATCAGCACCATCATCATACTTCAACTCTCGAATAGAATCATCATCATCATATTTTGATGTTTTGATCAGTATGTCATCATCATCACATACTGATCATCATCATCGTCACACTCTGATCTTTCGATCAGTACATCATCATCATCATACCCTTGATCGTTCGATCAGTACATCATCATCATACTCTGATATTTTGATCATTACATCATCATCATCATAAAAACATCATCATCATGAAAACATCAACATCATCAAAACATCATTATGATCAAAACATTCAACATCATCAAAACATCAAAATATCATCATCATCACACTCTGATCTTTCGATCAGTACATCATCATCATCAAAACATCAACATGATCCTTCCTTTCGGAATTGTGGGATCAACATGTCTGTGGTACTCAGACGATCCTTCCTGTCGGAATTATAGGATTTAGGTCTTTACAGAGTTACTAACGATCCATCCTTTTGAAATTACAGGATCAACACATTTGTGGAGCTCAGACAATCCTTCCTTTTGAAATTACGGGATCAAGTCTTTACGGAGCTACTAACGATCCTTCCTTTCGGAATTACGGGATTTAGGTCTTTATAGAGTTGCTAACGATCCTTCCTTTCGGAATTATGGGATCGATACATTTGTGGAAATCAGACAATCCTTCCTATTGGAATTAGGGGATCAACACATCTGTGGAACTCAGACAATCCTTCTTGTTGGAATTACGGGATCAAGTCTTTACAGAGCTACCAATGATCCTTCCTTTCGGAATTACGGGATTTAGGTCTTTACGGAGTTACTAATGATCCTTCCTTTCGGAATTACGGGATCAACACATCTGTGGAACTCAGAAAATCCTTCCTATTGGAATTACGGGATCAAGTCAATGATCCTTCCTTTCAAAATTACGGGATTTAGGTCTTTACGGAGTTACTAACGATCCTTCCTTTCGGAATTACAGGATCAACACAGTTATGGAACTCAGACAATCCTTCCTATTGGAATTACGGGATCAACACACATTCTCGAGTACCGAAGTCACCGCATCTATTCTGAACTGAGGTTCAAGGATGATACAATTCTACTACCTTCTCGATGACCGAAGTTCATTGGATCCATTCTGAACCAAAGTTCAAGGATGATACAATCCTGCCACCTTCTCGATGACCGAAGTTCACCGGATCCGTTCTGAACCGAAGTCCAAGGATGATACAATCCTGCCACCTTCTCGATGACCGAAGTTCACCGGATCCGTTCTGAACCGAAGTCCAAGGATGATACAATCCTGCCACCTTCTCGATGACCGAGGTTCACTGGATCCGTTCTAAACCGAAGTCCAAGGATGATACAATCCTACAACCTTCTCGATGACCGAAGTTCACCGGATCCATTCTGAACCGAAGTTCAAGGATGATACAATCTTGCTACATTCTCGATGACCGAGGTCACTGGATCACTTCTGGACATATGTCCTAGGATGATACAATCCCTCTTCATTCTCGAGGACCGAGGTCTCCGGATCACTTCTGGACATATGTCCCAGGATGATACAATCCCATTGCAACATCACTACTCCCCCTTTCAAGGAAGGTCTTTCCAAACCACACCAAGCTTGTCTCGAAAGTGTTCGAACTTTACTCGGGACAGAGGCTTCGTCAGCACATCACCATATAAACCATCATCATATTCATATTCAGTATGTGAATACTGAACTATCACCATTTTTATTTCCAGTATGTGAATACTGAAAGCATCATATATATCTTCAGTATGGGAATACTGAAACATCATCATCTGCATCTTTATCTTGTATGTAGAAATATCAGATTTCTATGTGTTACGATGGAACACAGGGTTCTCTGTTATCACAACTCTCGTTATCACACAGAATCAATGTAGTATCCATCTTCAGGTCAAGGAGACCTGATATCAGCTTCCGAAGCCATATGGCTTCACAACTTAGCAGAGCAATCTGCTATGTATTCTGCTTTTGTTGTTCTAAGAGAAACACTGGACTGTTTCCTGCTAAACCATGAACTCATAGCAGACCCCAAACAAAAGCATCTACCTGATGTGCTTTTCCTGTCTGAGATACTTCCAACCCAATCTGCATCTGTATAGCCATACAATCTGTAGTCATGGCTACCATCATAGTATATACCAAGGTCTATAGTCCCTTTCAGATATCTCATCACATGTTTTGCAGCTACTAGGTGAACCCATCTTGGTTGAACAAGATATTGACTTTAGGTGTTCACAGCAAAACAAATGTATGGTCTGGTATTTGTTAAGTACATCAATGACCCAATGATCTATCTGTAATGAGTCGCATCTACTAACTCTGATGAGTCATCATCTAACAGCTTTAGGTTGGAGTCCATGGGTGTGGCCATGTCTTTGCATTCCAACATATTTAATCTCTTCAATATCTCTACCGCATACTTTCCCTGGTTGAGAAATATTTCTTCTGAACTTTGTCATATTTCCAGACCTAGGAAATAGTTCATTAACCCAAGGTCTTTCATCTCAAATTCTTCTGCTAGTTTCTTCTTGCTTTCCATGATCTGTTTCTCCTTCCCTGCCAAGAATAATTCATCCACATATAGTAATAGGATGACAGGTTCATCTTCTACAACCTTGAGATAAAGGTTAGGATCAGCTTTACTCTTGGTAAAACCCATAATTGACAGGAAACTGTCATACCAAGCTCTGGGAGCTTGCTTCATGCCATAGAGGCCCTTCTTCAACTTACATATATGAGTCCATCTGTCTTCAACTTCAAATCCTTTTGATGTAAAACTCTTCCCCAATCATACCATTAAGGAAGGATTGTCTTTACTTCATCATGGAAGCAACTACCGTCATAGTTCTGAAGGAAGTGTACCTTTATTCCTGGAGTAAGTGTCTCTTCAAAATTAATTCCCTCTTTCTTATAGAAACCTCTAGCCACAAGTCTTTCCTTACTTCTATCAACGACATATTTTATCTTGCAAATCCATTTGTAAGATACCACATGCTTGCTTTCTGGTTTGAGTACTATATCCCAAACATCATCATAACATCTTCCATGAGTTCGTCTTGTCAGATCATCGACATATCCTAGTCTTCTGCATTCAACTTTGAAGGTTGGAACCCACTTTACTCTTGGTAAAGTCTCGATCCATCAGGAAGTTGTCCATCATGTCATACTGTGTTGAACTCTGATATCTTCTGTAGTCACTCCCCCTGAAGTGGAGTATTATCTTCCTTCTTCCATTCTGTATAGGTGATTCTATGCTTGATATATACTGGTCAATAGAGTATGTCATGTCATAGTCTATTCTTTCTGAGGCAAATCACGATTCTTGCTTTGTAGACTTGTTCTTGCCGATCCATATGGAAGATACTACGTACTTCCCTTTATGTCTCGAAATCATATCATATACATCATTCCCCATAATCAACTGTTATTCTTTGATCATAGCTTCTTTCATAGAATTTTTTTCTTCATCTTGAGTGATCTCTCATACCCATGGTGGTCTTCATCCTTCGAGGTGGATCTACCGCTCTTTGAATCTCTTTCTTTCGTCATGGTGTCTTTGACCCTGGGAGCTTCATATTCATGTTTATTGAATTGTCATCACTTGTTCTTCGGAACAAGTCTCATCCTTCTTTTCTTTTAGGAGTTTGTACAGGACCTTTCCTACAATTCAAATGCAACAGTTGCACGGTTAGAGCTAC
>LPNX010378299.1:585682-608254 GCA_001517045.1 Pseudotsuga menziesii | reverse complement strand
TCCTTTTGGCACACATTCCTCACATGAATGAATCCCATGATCATGGGAGGCCATTCTCTGCTTCTTCTTCTACCACTTCAAGATGTTATGCATTCTAGATCCTCACATTCTTCAACTGCTTTCTCAAATCCATCTTCTGAATTATGTTCTTATCTTCAAATAGCTTGATCAAGGAATCAAACATCTTCAGTGTATTTAGGGAAGAAACTTTTGGTACCAATTGATCCGTGATTGAATCTACAATGATCTTCTTGGCCTTGATCAAGTTCTTCTTGTGTAAGGCTTTGAGGCTCATCTCCCTCTAGATCTGGAACCTCTCTACTCATGCAGGTGTCCAATTCATTTTCTTCAGAGAGATCAAACACTTCCATGCTTGGAATTTTTCAACTTCACCAAGCTTATCATCAAGCTGATGTGATAGATCACTTTGAAATGAGAACCTCAAATGCAAATAGCAAAAGATTAGATCTTACTGATTTGAGGTGTCCGTCTTGCTTCTGGAGCTGGCTGATCTAGGGTTTGTTAGAGAAACCCTAATTTTAAAAAATTTGAATCTTTCAGATTTGATTGGAAATAAATATAGATCTCTTCAAATGGAGCTGTCCAATGTACTCCTTTTCTGAAAACAGTGGAGGGAAGCTCCCGGAACAGGAAGCCCTAGTTTTCCAATTTCTTCTGCAGAAATGCCTGTTACTATTTATATGATATCTCTGAAATTAATTCTCCTCTGTGTCTGAAATTTATAATTGAGGTAACTTCGCATGTCCCTGATCCAAAAACATAGGTTTCATCAGAATTGGTTTCAGCAATTGTGATTTATGATCATTTTCCCAAGGTGACCTGTTACAGGACTGTTCATAATAGTGAAGTTGTACGGAATGCCACATGTCACTAGTTCATATTCAGGTTCAAAAATTCAGACCACAAAAAGTACAGTCCATGTTATTTCTGGAACATCTTCAGGAATTCCATTTGGACCTCTGTAGCCCATGCTACAACAATTCTTCCCAGGTGTCCTGTTTAGGGATGAATTCTGGAAGAGGCTGGAACCCTAACTTGGAGGGATCATATCTCCCAGAATATAGTGAATATGAGGCTGAATTTTGGACACAGTGTAAATCAGGATTTTATATTCAGCCTTTACAATTTTCAACTCTTGATCCTTCGCCAATCTCAGGATATAGCGAATGTACCAAAACTTAGTAGTTTAAGTATTTAGGGTTTTTCCAGATCAGGGTCAAACTAGGGTTTGAATTTCCCGGAGTTTCACCCAACCAAATTTCTTGATATAGGTATCTAAACTTCTATTTTGATGAGGATAAAAATCCTATGCTGGGCTCACTCAAAAAAATTTCTTCTGTAGAAAGCCCTAATTTTTCGCACCAAAACTGAAAATGCTTGGAATCAAATTCCGCTTCGACAGAAAGATGTGCCCTTCAATGGAGAGTCAGTCTAGCCTTCTTTTTCTGATCGATCATGGATAGAGACCCAAAAAATAAGAATCCCTAGATTCTTTAGCTGCACAATGTCTTCTTTCAGGGTGGCTCTGATTCCATGTTAAATTTTCATATGCTAAGCTAGATCATTAGTATTTCATTTCGATTTCATAACAAAAGCATATAAACATGACCACTAAAAGATAGACAAGCACAACCATACAAAAGGAGAAAACAAATATCTATCCTGGGAAAACCCTAAAGGAAAAAACCCAGCAAAAGCTTCCTCAATATAGATGTCCCAAAAGATAAAAGATAAAACCAACAAGGAGATCAAAGCTTGATCCTCCTCCTTCTCCAGCTACTTCTCTTCTCCACTAATGCGCTACACAATTGAGAGTGTGTGTGTCTCAAATGAGGAGCACCACACCTCTATTTATATTCATCCGTTCACTTGAATTAACTCATCCGACATGTAGGCTCGAGTTAATCATGTAGGCTCGAGTTACACATGTAGGCTCAAGTAACCACACTGGGGTGCTAATGACCCACCTTTACAAATAGAGGGGACAACCTCATGACTCTTATTAGTTCTTCCGATTAGAAGCATCGGGGTACAAGATAATACAAGTGGTTCTCCCGGTAGGACCATCGGGGACCACAAAAGATACATATAGAATATTCTTCGAAGTTACAATATTTCAACATTAATGTATGAGCACTCACTAATGGACAAATTTTGGGAATGAAAGCGTTGGGGAAGCCTAAGATTCACTTTGGGGCAGCCCAAAAGTTTTGCCTTTCTATGTAAGTATAGGAGAGTTAGTTGTAGAGAGGGACTTTTTCCTTTGACACTTGTGAGAACCTGTTGTAAGAAGAACTATTTCCTTTTGCAATAAGAATTACAATTTTCCTGTTGGAGAAAGCTTGGTGGAACTTTTCAAATGTTGTGCCATGGATGTGTTGAATGTGAACTATTTCGTTTTCAGCTTTGTGTCCATTAACTGTGAGATCGTTCTAACTCTTTGAACCTATGTTATTGTATGAATGCTCTCTAGTTTATTCTATGAAATTTACACTATGAGTAATGAATGCTGTTCATAAACAATTAGCTATCTGGTTGTTCATATATCTATAAATGTTCATGTATTTTGAAATAAGTAACAACTATCTGTGATTTTTCTTAATGCATGTGCAAAACAAATTACTCATTAATGAATGATAATCTTTCTCCCTAGGGATAGGTTAGATAGTTAGTTTTCGTTTCTTGCTGTGTGTGGTTTAGATGCGAGAGAGTTAAGACGAGAGGTAAGAACCTGCACATCACATTGTCACTCTCCTCGTATTCTCTATCAATTTGAATTCTTAGATAGGCACTTGCATCTCATACTTAAACATAAAACTAAAACATACATGGTGGACCGGGCTGCAACCGGTAAAACCTTTTATTTTTGGCTACTTTGACCTACGGTAGCCAGACCGTAAACCAGACGGATTCCCCATACCAAATAGTAACGGGCTAGTTGGGAACGTTTATTGGGGAGAATCCCTTGTTGTTGTTGCCTACGATTTTCCAGGCCTCAACAGTTTTTGGCACTAGAAGGAGGGTAGCCAATGCATGGCTGGCCGAGGAAACTTATTTCCTCAAAATTACTAAACCGATAGAAGTTCTGAGAGTAGTTTGTTTGCCAATCCAATTCCTGAAGAGAAGGGTAAAGAGCATCTGTATTCTGTTAATAACAAAGTAGTTAATGATCTGAGAAGACATACTAGGGCATATGTGAAGAATATTGGAGGATTACCATTTATTCTCGTCTTGCCCAGAAGAGAATATAAGAAGAAAGACTGCCCTATATTGGAAGACGCAGTATTGGTTGGAGAACTTGAAGAACTTATAGAGACAACCTTACATGAAGTTGTTCAACCTCTGAATCAGTTGGGCCCAGATACACCTTACTATTCACTAGTTCAAACCCCTGTTCATTCACCACCTCATTCTCCACCCAGACTCATGGCAGGCGTAAACTCAAATCAGCCACCCAACCCACCGAATCCACCACCTGCTTGGAAGGCTAGGTCACCTCTAAACCTAACACCTCCTTTGCATGACTTACCTCAAGATTTTGAGAAAATTTTTCCCAAGTTTGACCCAAGTGAAAAGATTTTGGTAGATGACCATTTGCAAAGATTTTACTTGGCCATAGAAGGACTAAGGGCGGGAGAACATGAAGATGTAATCTGCAGATTATTTCCACATACCCTTAAAGGAGCAACATCCTCATGGTATTTTTCTCTGCCTGCAAACCTGATCCCAGACTGGGGCACATTTGAAAGGATATTCATAAATAAATATGCAGCCCAGAAAACTCATGCAACCCTAATGAAAGGATTATGTGGTTTGAAGAAAGAAAGAAAAGAGAAAGTGCATAGTTTCACCCAAATCTTTGCTGCTTATCATAAGAATTTTTCTGCAACTGATAAACCATTTGATAAGATTCTGATCAAATACTATACTTCAGCTTTAGGGCCTGACTTGGCCATGTTTTCCAAGATGCAATTCAAACCTACGTTGTCAGAAACATATGAAGAAGTAGAGAGAGTAGAAGATGAAAAAGAGAGCATAGAATATTATCCTGAGCAGTCGAGAGAAAAAACTTTAGGTAAGAAAGCCTTATTACTGTCTAAACCTAAGGAGGAGCAGTCACATGACTTTGAAGGAATGTTAAAAATGATGCAGAAACTGTCTAATAGAATAATAGATTTGGCAAAGGAAAAATAAGCTTAGAAATCTTATAAGCCTGAATATAAAAGGAGAGAGGACAACAATCAATCTAAGCCTCCTCCACACAGTCCTGCATCAATGAACTTAACAGAGGTGGGTATGGATAACTTTTGCACCTTTCATCAACATCCCCATTTTGAAAAAAAATTCCCTCAATGGATAAATTCAATGACATTAGTAATGAATCAACTATTGGACTCTAAACTAACAGAAGCCGATGATGAGGAAGAAAGGGGAAATAAATCCACAAAAAAACAAGAGGATGCCGCTCTGGTTGTATGGGACCGTGTCTCACTTTTTGACATAGAAGATGAAGGTACTCTGAAACATGAGGAGATATCAAAAACAAATTCAATAATACCAAAGATTAAGAAATTTCAAGACAATATGAAGAGAATACAGAAGAATAACACATATGATAAAATACCTGAACTTACTATTAGCAGTCAAGATCCAAAACAAGCCAACATGCCTATTAGGCCTATTGAAGACAAAGCTGATAATGTAAAAGAAAATCTCAAAGCACCCGAGATGGGGTACGAATTCGTAAAAGCACTTAAAGTACCAGAAGGGGAGCTTCCCACTGATAACCAACCTGTAGAAGAGATTGTTGAAGCAAGTGTGGGAGGTAAGACTAGGTTTAAAACCCCACCTTTCCTCCTAAATTTGGAGATTTTAAACCATAATGTACACAATTGTCTAGTAGAATCTGGGTCATTAGTCAGTATTATGCCACTTGCAGTTTGCAAAAAGATTAATGGACAACCTAAACCTACTGACTAGCAGGTTACTCAGTTAGACAGAACCAATGTGAAAGTAGTCGAAGAAATGGAAGCCGTTCTGATTCGCTTATCTGCAAATAAAAAGATATGTCAGTACATTGATGTTGTAGTAGCAGACATACCTGATGGCTATGGGCTTATTTTGAATCGAGACTGGTTGACAAGACTAAATGGGTGTGTTGCTTTAGATTGGTCACATTTGTGGTTTCCTTAGAAGGGAAGTCCAAACCAGATTAAAATCTTAAGAGAGCCCCACATGAAGCACAATGTTACACAATTGGAAGAAAAAAATGAACCAGTGAATTCTGTGTTGGGAAATCATCTAATTGAGTTAGAACCGGGAAACTACTAGGCAAAAGAAGCTAGCAGTACATTAGACACCCAGCCCGATCTCCTTCAATTTTCACGGGATGATAAGATTGATTGTAAAATAGAAGATGTAGTTTTTTATTCAAGTACAATAGAATTAGATAATGGTTAGGTATTTTTCATTTTCTAGTCAAGCCTAGCCCCTTAGCTTACAAGTTGGCAGATCTATAGGGGTGGGCAGAGGACTGACCAGTTAGTGGTTTAGTTCTCAAATTTTATTTTTGTTGATTTTTGTTTCTAGATTATCTTGTACATAAATAAATTGATTTGGTTATTTTGATTTACTTTATTTTTGTTTGTTCTAGTTTAGATTTTGTTTGATTTCAATAAAAAGAGGCAAACTTTTGGTTGCATGGAGAGCATCAGAATTCTTGATTAACTAAAATCCTCGATTATAAGACTGTGTACTATTGTTTTATTTGAAAGAACTTCTTCTAGTTTAACAGTTTTCCTGAATGGCTATGAACACATTGAAGTCCTACTTAATCCTTGTAAAATAAATCAGGATCAAAAGGTCTGGAATACTATTTTGAGGCTCCATCCATCTCACATTTAAAAATGTCTTAGGGAGTGACAACAAAAGACCCATGGAAAGGAAGCAAGGTAAACGGTGTATTATATATAAATGATCCCATGCCAAGAATTGAAATCCAAAAAGGCAAATAAAAGTCAAAAGCTCCTAAGAAAGCAATATGTATCAAAACAAAGTAATAAACCAAATGAGTACAAAATTGCCAAAGTTCTTCTCTGTTCGTGAGCTGAAAGTTAAATACATCTCTCACACAAAAGGACACTATGGATAGAGGAGCCTGAATAAAAAATTCAGCAAGAAAGGCATGCAGGAGGACTCAGATGAAAGGAAAAAAGTCCAAAAGCACAAAAAGTGTAAAATGGTATGGGAATGAGGAACAAATGAATATTTATGTTTACCATATGTTACAATCCTGTGGTGTCCAAGTTGGAAGCTACCTGAAGATAGAGGTAAAAAATGAAACTCATATCCTTGGCCTCAAAAGAGTTATCTTGACTTTGAAATCTTGGTTTCCATTTTCCTAAATTGGACTATCATCAATGATTAAAAGTACATACAATTTCCATTTGGGGAATCCAAACATCTAGAAGAATTCAAAATATTGGTTTTATTGTCAAATAGTCTGTTACTTAAGGAAGAAATTGTCCAGAGATCTGGGTTCACCAGGTAGTCACCAATTGTTGCAGCTGCAACTATTTCCCAAATTTTCTAAAAAATTTGAACCCTCCTTTTAATTTTATCTTTCCTGGATTTGTTTTGGATTGCTGAATTTGTTGTTCCTGTGCTACATTTTGGATCTTTTGAGGTTGAATTGAGATAAATTGTTTAACATTTTCGGAGGTGAATGACTATCGTTTGATTTACTTGAACTTGAAGTTTGGTTTGTTCATCATTTCCTTTTTTACTGTCGGAAGTCATTTGAACAATGAATTGGGGCCATAGCTCTCTACGCAGCCGCTGTTGCGAAAGCTAAACACTGAATGTTCCGATGGTTAGCTCTTATCTTTTTTGATGCCGTGGTTTTTTACTTTGGCAATATTTTTTGTTTTTCACTCTTGGAACGATTTATGACTTTAATCGAAAGCCGTAGTCCTTATGTCGTCCAATGTTGCGGCTCCTCAACAGACCAACCATCAGACATATAGTTGTTCCGTTTTTTGATGATTTGTTTCGATCTTCGCCGATGTTTTTGATTGTTGCGGGACCCTTAGTCCATGTGATTTCTACCGTTGTGGTTGTGCAGTACACTATCGCTCCGACGTCTTAGTTGTTTCATCTGCCGATACCTTACTAGTTATTGGCCCCACTATCCGATGTGTGACTATGGTGGCACTTAATGTTTTTTCTCGCTGACATTATGGAGACCAGAGTTTGTCCATCACCCGCCGTTGCGGCTCCTTGATGAACTAATCGCCCAATCCTTAGTTAATCCGCTTGCTGATTAAGTTTCTCCCGCCGACATTTTTTTCACTGAAGTCTATATATAGGACGGGGTTATTATTTTATTTTTTACCCTTGTGAACTCGTGCTTGCTGTCCCTGTCGAGTTGAACAGTGTAGCCGTGCTTATCTGTTGGGATTCTATGCGTTTGGAGTGCTATCGTGGAAGTGTTGGACCATCCCATCGACTGTAACTCATTTTCTAGGTAGTCCAACCATGGTTTCTCTTTCCTTTTGATTGTATTGGGTCATTTTGGGAACTAGGGTCTTTTCCTGGTTGGGGTTTCCCGCAGTGGGTGGTTAGCCGTATAGATTGATGAATATGTATCCTTACAGCATGAGTTATTAGTCAGTTTCATAGTTTTGCAGTGGGGGGTTTTCTTTTCTTGAGCTTGTTTGAATTGTTATGGAAACTCGAACCCAGTCCGAAGGTTTAGGAAGTTGGTGCAGACAAGCGTTACACTGTCTGCACCAGTTTTTGTGGGGTTGCTTATGGCCGTCTGGGGAGAGAGTTTTCAGTTCTTTTTTCTTCGTGGGAATTTACCCTATTTTTCTAGGACGCCAGAGTTTTGATTCTCGTCCAGACTGGGATTTCCACGTTGGGCCTCATTTTCGAAGACGAGCCTCACTGATAGGGGTTTTTCATTTTGGCAAGGGTTAAGATGCATTTCAGTTTAAATGATGTATGTTCTAGCTTGGTCATGTTTTATTTGCAGTTAGACTTAGCATTTTTCAGACCTAGCTTGTAGAGGTTCTTTTTGCTTGTTATTCTCAATTTTGCATTAATATTCTGATAAGTTTATTTGCTAAGAATATGGAAGAGGTAAATGTTTTTATACAGTTTTTCTCCTTTATTAGAACACTGATTAAAATCTCCAATAGGCTAAAAGAATTTTGGTCTATTACAGGGAAACTTTTTCAAAGGAGATATGTCTAAAAGGAAAAAGAAGAAGGCTCCTATTGTTGAGGGAGAACCAGATGTGAAAATCGTCACTAAGGTTGAATATATCTATGAAGATACCAGAGCCACCACTGGAGTAGAGCTAGACTACAAGTGGGGTGAGATATATCGGATGATTTCAAATTAGGATGTGCCTGATGCAGGTTTCGAAGAGCTAACCATATACACCAATATCGAGAAATCTGCTCTGATGAGGGTAGCCAAAAGACCTGAGCTATTCCCATGCTCAGAGGTGATTGGTTGGATTTTTCCTAAAGTAGATGTGACTACAATGATGTTAGAAAATATTGCCAAACAGGGCTACGCTACACAAAACCCTGCTTATGTCTCACTAGCATATCACCTACCTCCTGCTCAAGTATACCTAACTGAAAGCTGGCTAAAGGAGATAAATTTGGACCTAGTTGAAATAGTAAAGAGAATTATGATACCTGGGAAGAACTTCCAAACCAGGCCATCAGGAGAGTATGATACAGCCACTCTCCGGACTCCTTACATGTTTATAGCACTGATGCTAAACAGAGTGTTTGGGAGAGCTCATGGTAAAATTTTCAAGTTGGGATGGATTCCCATTATTTTCTATGTGGCCACCCAGGGGACTGTATTCAACTGGGAAAACATTGTGTCCAACAACCTCTCAGCTTGCATATCTTCAGCTTTGGGAGGGGTGTCCCAGAAGAAATCTAAGTTTTATATGGGCTCCATCTCAGTGGGCTGTATATTATATACCCAACCATTTCCAGCCTTAAGGTGCAATTGGGACAGGGACAGAACCCCTGTGTACATTGCATACAAACTATTGTGGGCACATAGATATTACACTCACTATAAGGAAATATGTGAACATTTTATTATGCCTTTGTACACTTTAATCTTCCTAACGGAATGCAACTGTATGTTGGATGAGGCATTCAAAGTCATTCAGGAACATGGGAGTTATTATTTGACTGAAGAGGGGATGTACATTAGAATGTATGGTTGCTCTAGGGCACCTTCTCTACTACCTCAATATGCCACTAATTATGTGGTACATACAAAAGCAGTTAGGCAGGTGTATCTAGATGCTGTCGGAAGCTTTTTGTTTAAACATAAGAAGGCATCCTACCCTGCTATCCCTTTTTGGATAGGAAATTATAAGTTTGCAAATATTAAACGAGCTGCTGAATTTGTACAGGAATTGGAATAGTTTCATTTTGGGGAAATAAGCTTCCACAGGAATGACTCCCAAAAGAAAGTTGTAGGGAATTGCAAAGAAGCAAATGTTCATTTTGAATATGCAAATTTCTAGGATAAGGATGAAGAAGTCTTCAGGAATGCAAGGAACATGACTGCGTTGAAGAGAATATTTAAACAAAAGATCACCAGTGTGGGTGGTAAGGGAAAAACCGCACAAAAGAAAGATGAAGAAGAGGAATCCAAGAAAAGGGAAGATGATGCTAAAAGACTAGCACAGGAGGTTGAAAGTTGGCTTGAGAATGAAGAAGGAGAAAGAAAGAAAGCTGCAGAAGAAGCAACAAAGAAGGCAGAAGAAGCAGCAAGGAAGGAAGAAGAAGAAAAGAAAAAGAAAGAAGAAGAAGAAAGAAAGAAGAAGGAAGATGAAGAGATAAAGGAAAAACAAAAGGAAACTGAAGGTCTGAGACTGACAGGATCTAAAATAGACCAGCAAACCACTGATCCTATGGATACACAAGAAGCACAGGATCATACCGATCAGGGGCAGGGACAAGATAATCCTGACTCTCAGGAGCCTGCTGCAACCTCTGGCAACACCCAAGAGCAGGTTGTGTTTTCTGGTTTGAACTTGATACCTTTTATGCAAAAAGAGGGAGAAGAGGTCCCTGATTTCAGCACCATCTTTTATGACAAGGAGAAGAAGAGGATTGTCAAGAGAACTGAGAAAAAAGTCAAAACAGGGGGACAATCAGGTATGATGATTACTGATAAAATTGTTTGGTGCATGGGAGAGATGTAGATCCACGATTGATAGCCAGAGCTGGGGTGGCATTAACCCAGGCCACTGAAGACAATGTGGATAGACTGATGACATACCTTGAGCAATCAAGGAAAAATGCAACTTAGCTGAAGGACACTCTAAAAAAGGAGAGGGATGAAGGTAAAAGTTAAAGAGAAAATTTGAAGATTTGCATAATGAGGTAAGGGCTTCAAATATAGAATTCCAAACTATGCATGCAAGCAAGATGGCCTTGGAAGTCTCAGTAGAGAAGAATGAACGAGAGGATCAGAATAGTCTAGCAGAACTACAGAAGTTACAGCTAGAATATCAAGGGTTGAAGATAGAGAACAATGACCTCAAAGTATCAGATGAAACTTTGAGTGTAAAAAAGGGTTAGTTGCAGAGCAAAGTTGTTGAATTGGAGGCACAGAGGGCCACCATAGAAGAAAGGGAAAAACAATACCAAGTGCAGGTGGAAAGTTTTGAAGGATAGATTGCTTCATTAACATCATCATTGAAGGATGCCAGTGAACAACAAACTGATATCCAACCTTTAAAGGAGCATGTCTTAGCCCAATGAAGAAGAATGCACCAACTGCAGGTGTATATTGAGGAATAAAGATGTAAAATCTTACAGATAGATAGAAGGTTGGAGGAAATTTTGGAAACTATCTCATATTTTGTAGATAGGTCTTAGGATATTTTGGAAACCCTGACTGGAAGGATAGTAAGAATAGAAACCAATGAAGAAATCCCTGCAGATTTACCAACTAAAGATCAACATAGCTTAAAGCAGGATTACGACTTGCTAGAGTTTGCAATAAATACTGTAGAAGAATTCAAGAAGACTGTGAAGAAAATGAGAGCAACCTATACCGAATACTGCAGAAGGGTGCTGGTCACCTACAACAGATGTCAAGTGGCTACAGAACAAAGACTGGATGCATTACCAGAGCATGAACTGCTCACTGAACTACTACAGAGTAGGTACCAGTAGGATGAACAGAAGATGCAACAGGTCAAAGATTTGGATGAGTAGATCCTGAAAATTGCAGTAGCTCATTCAGCAATCAGCATCCATTTACTTGAAGATCAGCTATGTTTGAGTCTAGCAAGAATTGAGGTGGTTAGGAATCAGGCTGCAAAATATGAAATAAACATTCGGTTTCTTGAGCCTTCATATTTTGAGAGCATAGCAGCAGAGGCCCAAGCGTGGAAGAAGTTCAATGATCAAGCGGGGCCCTCTTCATGAAAATGCTTTATTAAATTTTGCTTTGAATATAATATATCGTATAATGTATGAGCACTCACTAATGGACAAATTTTGGGAATGAAAACGTTGGGGAAGCCTAAGAGTCACTTTGGGGCAACCCAAAAGTTTTGCCTTTTTGTATAAGTATAGGAGAGCTAGTTGTAGAGAGGGAATTTTTCCTTTGAGACTTGTGAGAACCTGTTGTAAGAAGAACTATTTCCTTTTGCAATAAGAATTACAATTTTCCTATTGGAGAAAGCTTGGTGGAACTTTTCAAGTGTTGTGCCATGGATGTATTGAAAGTGAACTATTTCGTTTTCAGCTTTGTGTCCATTAACTGTGAGATCGTTCTAACTCTTTGAACCTATGCTCTTGTATGAATGCTCTCTAGTTTATTCTATGAAATTTCCACTATGAGTAATGAATGTTGTTCATAAACAATTAGCTATCTGGTTGTTCATATATCTATAAATGTTCATGTATTTTGAAATAAGTAACAACTATCTGTGATTTTTCTTAATGCATGTGAAAAAAACATTACTCATTAATGAATGATAATCTTACTCCCCAGGGATAGGTTAGATAGTTAGTTTTCGTTTCGTGCTGTGTGTGGTTTTGATGCGAGAGAGTTAAGACGAGAGGTAAGAACCTGCGCATCACATTGTGACGCTTCTCGTATTCTCTATCAATTTGCATTCTTAGATAGGCACTTGCATCTCATACTTAAACATAAAACTAAAACATACACGGTGGAGCAGGCCGCAATTGGTAAAACCTTTTATTTTTGTTTACTTTGACCTACGGTAACTAGACCGTAAACCGGATGGATACCAAACAGTAACGGGCTAGTTGGGAACGTTTACTGGGGAGAATCCCTTGCTGTTGTTGCCTGTGATTTTCCAGGCCTTAACACCTCCTTAAGTGCAATACCTAAGAAGAGGTTTGCACCTCGGGAGATTGGATCCCAAAAATCAAAAACTAATATTAAAAACAAAAACAATTTTTTACCAATTTCTTTAACTACATAATTAATTTAACGATTACATAATATAATTATTAAATAGAATAACTATTTATAATTTATAAATAAATGAGTTTACACATCACATTTTCATTTTCATTTTCATTGTCCATAAAAGGCTAAGTAATTAAAAAAGATAAACTGAAATAAATAATTTTTTAATAAATATTAAAAAATATAATAAATAAATTCTAAATTTAAACTTTAATAACTATTAAAAAATGTACTACACCAAAATCAATATAAAAATATAAATTAAAAATTAAAATTATTGAAAATATAAAAATAAATTATAAAATTAAACTTTAATAAATATAAAAAAAAATGTCAAAGTAAAACTAATTACAATATAACCCTACCTGCCACATAAAGATAAATAATAACATGGCTAGTAACCTTTCTTTTTCAAAGATAATTATTTAAACCAATATCAACCTATCAATTCTGGTTTTTCCTATTTGAACCTATTGTAACCTCTTATATATATATATATATATACAATGGGGATCAATATGGACTAAGTAATGATGAATCAAATTAAGGGGATCAACATCCAGATTAAATTATTTACTGATAGTGCACTCAAGCAATAAATGGATAACTGAGAAAGGATCTCATTGGGATGAAGATGGGGTGATGGCAAAATTCAAGTTCCTTTTAATGTGGACATATCAAAGGAGAGCAACACTTGCTTTCTTTGCAATAAAAGAGCAAAACTTTCACAAACAATTTCCCCATATTGGATATTCTGAGCAAACCACCTAGTAATGTCTTGTTAACTATTTAGTGTTTAACTACACTATCCTGGAAATTCCACAAACTCCAAATTAATAAGGCCAAACGCCCAAAAATATTGTGTTGGGCAAAATATCAGAGATGTGAATAGTGTTGTCACTGTTCGGAAATACAGGAATATACTTCACCAATAGGCCATAAATTATGAATTCAAAGCAATATGAGTCTATGCAAAACCACGCCCCTCCATGGTGGCAATAAATTATGAATTCAAAGGAATATGAATCTATGCAAAACCCTGCCCCTCCATGGTGGCAATAAATTATGAATTCAAAGCAATATGAATCTATGTAAAACCCCGCCCCTCCATGGTGGTAAATTGGTAATAATTCATGGGAATATCATTTTTCAGTTGCAAGGCAACCAACAAAGTTTATGGTAAATAAAACTTTTACTCAGTTTTTACATGTGAAGTGTAAATTATTTTGACCTGTTTTGGCCATTACATGCTTAATCAAGTAGTGTCCAATAGATGATTGTTTCAAACATGTATAATTTTGTTGTGGATTCTGGCTTAGAAACATTGTTGTTTGGAGCTGCAAATCAAATATCATTTTGATGAGAATAAGCATCTCTGAGAGGTGTTGAGCTTCAAAACATTAATTTTTAAACTATAATATCAAAAAAAATAAAAAATTGAACATTATGTGGTAACTTGAACATTCTTGAATTTGGCACAATCTACTTGCAATAATTTGCATTGCACTGACTGATGCCAGAGACTACAATTAAGACCCCTGATAATTTACAACTACATAATACTTAGTTAGCTTATAAAGATACTGAAACACACCTGAAGTTCTTGCATTGCTGACACTCGTTTTTTTTTTTTACAGTAGGTGAAAGAGAATCAATAAAACTAAATTGTTGTCTAGCAATGAGACCCTTGAGAATTTACAAATACAGAATACTTAGTTGGCTTATAAAGACACCAAAACGCACCTGAAGTTATTGCATTGCTGACACTCGATTTTTTACAGCGGGTGAAAGAGAATCAAGAAAACCAGATTACTGTCTGGCAAGGTGTTGCAGCTTATCCTACAGCACAGACAACAATACGTTGTGAATTGAAAATTTAGGTACAAACTACAGACATGTAAGCTCCACTTATTAATATTTCCACAACTATATTGACAAGACAAGCCATTAGAGTAGTTTTATATACCTCCAAAGCATTGACCAAACTAGCACGGTCTTAAACACTTAGAGCTGACAACACAAATGTAAGCTAGTAAGAAAATATTATGGAAAGCCGACATGCCAAGGAAAAAATTGTGCAGAAACCAAAATTCTTTCTACAATATGTACAAGAAAACAATGCATTGATCCAAAAATGCACTAACAATTTTCTTTCCATAACATTTTTCTTAGAACAAGAAATAAATTAGAAAAATTTAATATCATATACAAAGAAAGTACAATGTGCGAGTGTAGAGCATATATTGACAACATAAATGCAGTAAAAAATAGAGAAAGCATGTCCTCTCTTTCATTAAGAATCCCTGTTCAAGCCCACATGAGAGGGAATCATAGTACAGTACAAAATGCATCCTAAATTCAGAGCCATTATTGAAGAAAATAATAGGGAGCACTTACACACAGGTAAGTATGTTTTCTGTCTGTGCTTTGAGAAACACCCCAGTGGGTAGGTAGTTGGGCACACAAGCATAAATGGGTAGGCAGGTGGACACACAAGCAGATATATTGAGGGATTAACGCCATAGAATAGACTTCAGATGGCTTGAGAGAGAGAGTTGAGTGGTAACTACTTAGATAAAATCACCAGGGAAATACCCCAAGCCCATCCCGTCCAAGACGTGTTCCAATTAAGTAAGATGGAACACAATAAGAATGAAATCCTTGGCAGACAGATTAATAATCCATCGACCTCACCGGTGAGCCAAGGCAATGTTGGACGATATCTGTTTGAATTTATTAGTGTTGCAAAGCATATAGAGTGATCCGTCCAAGATATTTCAAACGACACAGAGACAGTGATCTATCCGGGATATTTCAAACGACACATAGACATGCTTAACCAGATACGCCACAGTGATAACAGCCTGAAAAAATACAAGAAAAATATATCACGATGCACAAACATGTACAAGGAGACCTGCTACATATACCTGAAGCCTTCAAAATTGGGCCGTTTGGGATATTTCAAACAACACATACATGCTGAACTAGCTATACTACCATGACAACAGGATGTATAAAAAGAACTTGAAACAGAAACGTGTTACTACAAGTTCGTGAAACATTTATATCGTGCACAATATACAAATAGGTCAAGGTTGTTTCATGAACCTAATAGAATCTCTGTACATATTTCTAAAAGTACCACTCTCTAACCAAAGCCAAACTTGATTTCACCTGCATTTAAATGCGAAGATGCCAGAGAGCCTAAGTTGCATCTCTAACATACCAGTGACCGTATTAAACCCTTGACAATTAAAGCAAACTACCCACAACAAATGCGTCGTTGATTAAGCGATGCAATTTATTTATTATTTAAAAAACTTATCTGTAAAACATGCTAAGGGTTTGAAACCGTTTAACAAAAAAAACATCCATTGCAAAAATAAACTAATAGATGAAAGAGCCCCCCAAAAATACAGAAGATCATGCAGAAAGTTATGGGTTCAAATCGTATCAAAGCAATGAACTCCATAGATCTGTTGTTTCCATTTGAGGATTATCTGAAACCCTCAAAACTAACACTAGATAGACTTCACGATTGAATATTATTAAAGATTCTAAGAAGCAAGGAGCAAAATACAAATAAAGCACACGGGCTTTAAAAATATCTTCAAAGACATAAAAACCACCACTTGAGAATCATGAAAACACGGTCTGTGAGTAGTTCCATACGCAGGGCTTACCTGCGGCACCACTGGGTAGGGCATAACGAAGATCGACCATGTTGTAGGGAGAAAGCTGTTCTTCAGAGCCTCCTTTCTTGCTCATCTTGGCCGTTCTTCTTTCTTCTAAGAAGCTGCAAGATTCGAACCTGAAACGTAGAAGTGAAATCCAAAGAAAAGTCGATAGTTGAAACTTCAAAACTCTCAAAGGGTTTCAGGGCGAGAGATTTCTCGGAGAAGTTTTGATCCGACGACTTCCACCTCAAGAGTCCTGCTTATTTCGGGCATACCCATTGCTTTGTCAATGTCAGATGCCTCTCCAAACTGGGGCACTCGGCCACCAACATAGACAACTCTGACCCTAGGAAGGAAATTCCACCAGGCAGGATGAAATCATTAACAACTATAATAAAATGATTTCCCAGATCGACTTCGTACAAGCCATGCAAAGGCCAAAAATCATGGCCCTGACAGAGGCTTCAATGCAACATTGCAGCAGCAATTTCCGCCGGAGAAAACGTTCTTCCTTGTTTCTCTTTCCAGCCAGCAGGTCCTCCTTATCAAAACCACCGTCTTTAACTTGAAACACTAGCCAAGAAGTTTGATGAAAATGAGGCTTCGATCATTCGCAATTGACAGGTTTGTAGGTTTTAAAAATCTCGAAATAAAATTGGAAAGAAAAATCCCAAAAACAAACAACTACTTACTGATTGTTTATCAATTCGACTTGAAGGAGAACAATGCTGATATTTGTGAAATATTTCTGGGGAAAACCCCAACCTTGGTGTTGACTCCTCTAAAAACCATTGCCACTCTGAAGGTCGGGCTTCAGGGCAAGATGGGACTTTCTTTGGATCAATAGAGACAAATGAACCCAGGTTAAAATCCTTATCAGCCTTATCTCGAGCGTCCAACGTCAAACATGTCAGGTGTCAGTGTTTTATTCATGAGATGCGTGGCATCTTGTAATTGACGGGAAGGATGACGAGGTGAATAGTGTTTTTCAAATAACTTTAGAGAAAGAACGTCTATGATAAGGAGCTTAAAAGTGTTTTTTAAAGCTTGTTTTCAATGAGTTTGAAGAGAAAGTAGAGTGTTATCATTTTGTTTATTGTAAAATAGAAAGTTGTTACATTAATGAAGCTTTTGAGGTAGTTTCCAACGAGTGAAGCTAGAAAACAGCTCATTGTCTAGCATGTTCCTAAAAGGTTTTATAAATAAACTTTTATAAAGTGTTTTTTAAACTGTTATAAATTTTTATAAAGGGTTTTTCATTGTTGTTTTATTATTAGTATATATTTATCTTAAATCTAGATTTATTTTTTAGACAAGAACGATTATGGATTAAATTAAAACAGTGATGTAACCACTGAAAATGTATAACCAAGAATTTCATTTAGGTGCCTTAACTCAGAGGAAAAATAGCACTAATTTCTAACTATCTGACCATAGGCCTCTACACACCAAAAATCATAAAAACCAGAATGCAGTTTTTGAGGTTCTACAACCTGCATATCTCAATATATCTTAACGAATTGTAGTTTGTTGACTTCTTATTTTTATTGGGGAAGTTGGGTTTGTTTCTCTGTTCGGATACACAGGGTACTCCCAAAAGACCGAACACCTCTAGCAACCGCTTCACACAAATAGATCACAGATCAACACACCGATGTTTGTCACGTGGTTAAAACCCTCGAGAGGGAAACATTCCACGGCCCCAGCCAAATAGCTACTTGGAGCAATTTATTATGCAAAAGAAAGAAAATTACATGAGCTTCTCATAATCGATCAACTAGCCAAGGACCCTCTATTCTCTTTAAATAGAGATCATAGACCAATCGAGTGTTAAGCCACAGATCAATGGTAGGTATGATTTAAGAGAAGTTGAACCATCAGATCACTCTATGTCTAGAACATATCGTGGCCGTCGGATTATAATATTTACAAATGCATACTAATGCATACTAAAGAAACAAACTTTTACCTAACGGATATATTACACAAGTTGATCTTAATTAACTCCTAAGAACAACTTGGGATAGGATTGAAGGATTTACAAAAGTGACATTATTAGGGGAAGGAAGGAGGCATTAGAGCCTATCCCCCCTTAAGGACATATTCCTGAACTCCAAACATAGACCGAAGTTTAGAAAACTTCACTTCTGTAAGAGACTTGGTGAAGATGTCTGCAACTTGATCATATGTAGGGCAATAGAGCACTTCAATAACACAATCATGAACAAGATTTCTGATGAAGTGCATGTGTAGCTCAATGTGTTTGCTGTGCTGATGTAGAATTGGATCTTTGGCAAGCTTTATTCCACTTTGATTGTCGCACCAAAGTGGAGTAGGCTGCTGCTGCTCGAATCCAAACTTTGAAAGGATCTGTCGAAGCCATAAAGCTTCCTGACTGGCATTAACGGTGGCTCGATATTCTGCTTCTGCTAAAGAAAGAGAAAGAGCTTGTTGTTTCTTACAAGCCCAAGTGACAGGTCCAGATCCTAGACTGAAAACATAACCTATAGTAGAATTTCTATCATCAGGATCGCTGGCCCAATCTGAATCAGTGAAACCAACCAACAAAGTTTTCCCCCCTGTACTGTAATGAATCTCAAATTGAATTGTACCTAAAATATATCGAAGTATTCTTTTTGCTGCTTTCCACTGATTTTCATGAGGAGTTTACATATAACGGGCAACACGACCAACGACAAAGGAAAGGTCAGGATGGGAATGAGTCAAGTATAAAAGACTACCAACAAGCTGATGATACAAGGTGGCATCTACTTCAGGGGAAGTACAAGTGGCAGAAAGTTTGACTCCAGACTGGAAGGGAGAAGGGGATGGTTTACAATCTTCCATGTGGAAGCGATGATGAAGGTCACAAGCATACTTAGACTGGGAAAGAAATATTCCTTCTTTGGTTTGCAAGACTTGGAGACCAAGAAAATAATGCAAATGTCCTAAGTCTGACATTTCAAAATTTTGCTTAAGATTGGATTTCACATGGGTTATAAGTTTAAGGTCACTACCAGTAAGGATAAGATCATCAACATAAAGAACAAGTATGATGAGATGGTTTCCTACTTTCTTGGTATAGACATTGGGGTTAGAATGGCATCTAGAAAAACTAGTGTCAAGGAGAGAGCTATCCATTTTGGCATACCAAGCTCTAGGAGCTTGCTTAAGGCCATATAAGGATTTCTTAAGGAGACAAACAAGGGTAGAGTTATTCTGAACATATCTAGGAGGTTGTTCCATGTAAATTTCCTCATGTAAATCACCATGTAAGAAGGCAGACTTGACATCCATTTGATAGAATTCCTAGTTATGTAAGGCTGCAAGGGAAAGAACAAGGTAGATGGAGTTCATTTTTGCTACAGGGGCAAAGGTTTCATTGTAGTCAATCCCTTCAACTTGGGAAAAACCTTTGGCAACTAACCTTGCCTTAAGTCTTTCAACACTTCCATCTGATGCATACTTAGTTCTGTAGACCCATTTACATCTGACAAGTTTTCTTCCTTTTGGAAGAGGAACAAGATTCCAAGTATCATTCGCCATTAAGGAACGATATTCTTCATCCATAGTTGCATCCCAATCTAGATTTCCTGAAGCTTTTGTAAAAGTTTCTGGATCATGATTCTCGAAAACTTGAGCCAAAAGAGAAGAGGCTCGCTGAAACTGAGAATGTGTTCGACGTTGATCTCTAGGATCACCAGCAAGATCACCAGCTGCTTCACATGTTGAACGGACCCATCGAGGAAGTATTGGTGCTGGTGCAATGGGAGGAACATGAGTAGGTGGAGGTGGATTTTCATCCTCACTGTCATCATCAGAAACTGAAGTTGGAAACCTGTCAAGGAAGCTAGAAGAATAAGAAGAAGAAGGCACACTCCCCGAATCAGGCTCGTAGGCCAAAGATGGCACACCTGCCAAGTTAGGCTCGCATGCCAAGAGATTTTCATCAAATTTAATATCTCGTCTAATGATTATATCATGAGAATGTGGATGAAGAAGTCTATAACCTTTTACATCTTCAGAATATCCAACAAATATGCACTTTTCACTTTTAGGCTGCAATGCTTTCTGTTTTTCATCCAGAATGTGAGCCCATGCTTCACAACCAAACACACGAAAGTGACTTACATCTGGTTTAATTTTACTCCATGCTTCCTCGGGTGTTATACCCTGTAAAAATTTAGTGGGTGTGCGATTAACTATGTAATTTGCACAATTTATGGCCTCATCCCAATATTGAAGACTTAGTCCCTTAGATTTGATCATACAATTAGCCATTTCTTTTAAAGTGCGGTTCTTCCGTTCAGCTACACCATTTTGTTATGGTGTATATGGAACAATGTGTTGTTGTTGGATTTCTTGTTCAGTGCAAAAAGTAGTGAACTTGTTGTTAACATATTCTCCTCCATTGTTAGATATTAACTTAATAATTTGATGACCAGATTGTTTTTCAATAAGGGCCTTGTAGGCCAAGAACATGTTAAATATTTCGCTCTTAAGTTTTAGGAAGTAAACCTAAGTGCGTCTGGAGTAGTCATAAATGAAATTTAATAAATATTTGAAACCAGAAAAGGAAGCAGATGGAAGAGGGCCACACAAGTCACTATGCACAAGCTCCAAGGGAACCGAGGCGTGCCAAGAGGCACGTTTGTCAAAACTGTCCCAATGATGTTTTTTGAGTACACAACCAGAACAAACACCATCCTTACAAGATTCCAGCAGAAGACCAGTCACCATATTGTCTTTACATAGTTGTTGCAATGAGCGATAATTTAAGTGACCAAATCGCTCATGCCAAAGTTTTCTCAAGTTATCACTATGAGCAACAAAAACTGAAGAAAAAGTTGATGACCCAAAGTTGTTAAATTTGTACAACCTGGTAATATCATCAACAGTTCCAGTAGTAAGAATATTTTGAGGATTTTTAAAATCCTTGATTACAACTTGGTGAGGTGTAAACATCACAGTTTTACCTTCACCTAAATGAGTAATTTGATAGACTGATAACAAATTGCAGAAACTTTTTGGAACACATAGTACATCACTGAAATGACCATTTTCTATTGGAACTGTTCCAGATCCTACAACACTTAGAGATCTATCATCACCAACAAATATTTGTTTGGTGTTACATTCATGCATAGTAGAAAAGATGGCTTGATCCTTAGCCATATGATAAGATGCTCTAGAATCAATGAGCCATTCATTTGAAGTAGAAGAAGAAGATGCAGTATAAGAGTAACAAGAACCACAAAGTGCATGTCCATGAGACTTAGATTCTGAAGACGAATCTAGGTTGATGTGGCGCTTCTTCATTGTTGCTTCCAAGGCTGCCATCTTCTTCAAACATTTAGATTCATCATGATTATATTTCCCACAAAAATTGCAATGATGCTCAGTATTCTTTCCTTGTTGCTTGGATCCTTTGTCATTTTTTAAAGGAGGAGTTGACTGAGAGGGTTTGGGACCCTTGTTGTTTGGCTTATTATTGCGAAAATTATGTTTGTTGGGAGGCTTGGAATTTTCTTTCTGTTGGGACAATAAGTCTTTCCCAGATGTATCTGTATTGTTAATTATTCCAAGATGAATGAGCTTATCTTGCTCTCTAATTAAGGAATCAAAAAAGGATTCAAGGCTTGGCTCTTGATAGCTAGCTGCAGTCAAGGATTCTTTCATGAAGTAGAATGTAGATACAAAAACAGAATATGCAGGTCCAAGTTTTGAAAGAATATAATAAATACATTGTTTGTCTTGTTTCTTAATCTTGCATTTGGCACATAATAGTCTAAGAGTTTTATATTTAGATAAATAATCTTGAATGCATGAAAAATCATTTTTATTCAAGAAAAACAACTCATTCTCAAGTTGATGACCCCGAGTTTCATTGTGTTTACCAAACACAGATTCCAACTTTTCCCAAGCGAGATCAGGTTCATCAATTCCAGATATGTGGAATCGCAAATCAGTAGAGATTGACATCCCAATCAATCCACGAGCTTCGTCACATCGATTTTTCCATTTAATTTTCTTATCATCAGCAGTGGGTTTTGTTTCTTTCCTTGAGGTTATCCTGAAAAGTCCCCTACTTCGTAGAACATCCTCCATACAAGATTTCCATGAAAAATAGTTAGAACTTGTAAGTATAATATCACAAGGGGCGGCCATACTATAAAATAATGACTGAAATAATAGAAACTAAATATCTGGATGCAAAGAGCTCAAAAAAATATGCGGTTTTAAAAAAAATGGCACTTGAAACTGATTCCAGATGATGAAGTTATGCTTGATCAAAGAAAATGTTGAAGATGTCTCCAATAGTGACGTGACAGATATTAACTTAACCAACTAAAAAAAGAAGCCCCCTCTC
>LPNX010378299.1:556847-577577 GCA_001517045.1 Pseudotsuga menziesii | reverse complement strand
GGATCAAATTTCCCGAGGTCCAAATCTCTCCTCGAAAAGCTCCTTGAGTGCAATACTTGAGAAGAGGTCTGCACCTCGAGAGATTTGATCCCTCTCGGCCCTTGATAGAGCCTAGGATTTGGATCTAGGCTGGTTTAACAACCAACCAACTTCACAAAGCCAAGTGACTAACTGTACCTATCTTGTACATCACGAATTAATTATGTTATATGACAACATCTTTCATATTAAACTATCAAACACCTAACTAGTCTTAAAACAACTAACGAAACGAAGAAAAAAATTGCTAAATTAGTTCATCAAATTGCTAAGATTGCCACGCCAAGATTTGATATAAATACCTTTTGCAAAACGAGAGAGCACAAGAAAAATCCTAAACTACCACGAGTACGTGGCAGAAAAGCACATATCCATAGTCAACTATTTTATGCAACAAATTGAGTCACCACCAAATCATTTCTACATAACCAAATCATCAAGATTGGAGGCTACAATAAATCTCTAACGGACAAGCATATCAATCCATTTTGGAATCTCCGCTGTTTTTTTTTTTTCGATTATATTTTAGTTTAGTATCATTCAATAAAGATTGTAGTTAAATTTCAATGGTAGTTTTAAGTTTGTTTCGAATTTAAACAATTATTTCAAAATTTGGATTTGGTTTTCATTTAATTTTTGTTGTTTTGTCGCGGTTCTAAACTGTCATAGATTAGGGTAAATTTTGGAGATCACTGCGTGCCACAATTCTTAAAAGATGATTCTTCAAATTAATATTCGAAACAAGAATATCGAGAAAGAAACCGAGGGTTAGTAACAACCATTTTCTACTCTTGGGGAATAAAACGATTTCTAAGAACCATAGGTTGTTATTTACCTCCCCGTTTGGGGAATAAAATGATTTCTAAGGACCGTAGGTTGTTATTGACCTCCCCGTTTGAGATAAATATTGATGAAGTTCATTCATTTTAGGAAATTGAAAAGTAATATCATTGAAAATATTTTATGGAAATTTGAGCTTATTTTTTTCTTATTTTCTTTAGTGAGTGTGTTGTTAGGATATTGATGGGTAATATCATTGAAAATATTTCATGTGTTGTTAGGATATTGATGGGTAATATTGTTGAAAATATTTTATGGAAATTTGAACTTCTTTTTTTCTTTATTTTCTCTAGTGATTGTGGTGGGATCCAGAGTTTTCCCTTGCTTAGATTTAGAATTATTTTCTTTCCTTCAGGTTGTTTATTGTCCTTTTGATCTATAGACTCCACATAATGAACATTAGGAATAACACATTACACATATTGAATAAAAGTAGGCAATTTAGGATGAATCGTACATGTCTCATTCAACCCTAAAATGAACCCTAGTTCATTTACTGACAGATATCCAACATTAGGAGGACAATAAACATAAATAAATACAGGTCAAATACATAAATTGAATAATGAATAGAATGATAGAGTATGGTGATTAATAATATCCTCCATGAGGATATATATACACACTAACTAGTTACAAGGTTGAATGGTTATGTCTCTTAGGTAATTGGTCATTTCATTAATTATTGTTATGTATATATATACTGGGCTAGCTCAAGTGGTTGAGTGCTGTAAGTTGTGAGTAGAAGGTCTCAGGGTCAAATCCCCAAGAGGCTATACATCGCTATAAGGGCCTCACTTGATGTCCCCATTGGGTTAGCTCTGTAATTAGAGCGAATGGGCGAGGCCCCTTCGAGTGGTTCCCCTATGCGTTGTTCCTGTCGATGTAACAAGCCCCGTTGGGGGGTAGGTGAAATATATATATATATATATATATATATATCCCCTTTAGAAAATCTTTGTGGACTCAAAGAATATTTATGGACAATACATATCTCTTGTTTTGTCTCCTAATGCCTTCAATTCATCATATGTTCTTGTTGCTATCAATAGTTGATGATACAAGATGATATGAATTACGAAGCATTGAGTATAATTGTCTCACTATGAATCAGTTAGACCTCCCAAAACCAATTTTCTGCAAAACTATGTAACGATGAATAGTGTGATTTGGAAAATGATAAGATTCCATAATTGAACTTCTCTTCAATATATTATGATCTTTACTTAGCTTCACATATTGATTTTGTATTTGGTTAGCTTGTTGATGACATATATAATTAGGATTACGATAAGACATCCTTGTATCTTGTGTCATGCTTTTGGAACCTTCATCCTTTGGTACTTCTAAGGATTTATGGTTGATAAGATTTTGATTGGATATGTATTTGTTCCTACCTACAACGTCTATAGTTTTAAATATGATGACTTACATATTTTACCTAGGTTGGTCATTTCTTCTTTATACATCATCAATTTTTTGCTAGTATGCTTCTCTAGCTTTTCTTACTATGACATTCTTCACTTTTTAATTTCTTAATCTATGCGATCAAGTTTTGACAATGATTCTTTGTTGATGTAGTAGCTGCACAAGCCATCAAGGTGAAAAAGTTGGCCTAGTTTAATTGTACAAGTTAGTCCCAGTTGAAGTGAAAAACCAAACATAGAGTCAAGTATAAATAAGAAGGCACCTGACTCATTTTGATCAAGCAAGTTCACTACTGCTACAATAAGAAGTTCTCTGGGTTATCTATCAAAGAAGAAGTTTCTCTTATGTTGTTGGGGTTTATCTCTCTGCTATATATGTATCTATATGCACATTGATCTCTTAACTGACTATATTGAAGCAATCGGCTTCAGGACATGAAATCCATGGTTAAGTAATAAATAAATATATATATTGAAGATGATGAATATTACAAATGACGCTCGCCTTTATAGTCTTGAGTGTGTAAAATGAAAGGTTACATCCTTTCCAAATAATAGTTAACTAATTTAATTAATATTTTATTTAATATTTGTTACATTGCCACTCCCTTTAAGGGAGATTTGTCCTCAAAGCTGTTTTAGTGAAAGATGTAGTTGTCGGAATTGTTTGGATTCTCATGTTGCATCTTCTTCCAGGAGGTTTTTCCATTTTATAAGGTACTCTTTAATTACTCTCGTCCTTAATATTCTTTCTTTGGTAGTAATGATATAGTCTGGTTCAAAAATAATTCTTCCTTCATCATCTAACATGGGAAGTGGTGTCTGTGCCTGTTGGTGTTGACCTATCATCCTTTTTAAACATGAAACATGGAAGACATTGTGGACACGACTTGATTTTGGTAGCTCCAATGAATATTCCACGTGGTTGATCTTCTTATTGATTTGATATGGGCCATAAAATCGTGGAGCTAATTTATTCTTTCGACTTTTTTTAGTGACAATTGTTAATAGGGTTGTAATCGTACAAATACCCAATCTCCAACTTTGAATTCCCGTTCTATTCGATGTTCATTTGCTTGCTGCTTCATACTATTCCTTGCGGTGTTTAGATTCTCTTTGAGTATTTTTACAACCTTTTGATTTTCTTCTAAATGGTCATTTACTGAGGCAACCCTTGCTTGTTTGGTAATGAGATCCTTCCATTTTGGGGGTGCATATCCATAGAGGGCTTGAAATGGTGTCATTTTTGCTACTGTGTGATAAGTATAATTATACCACCATTATGCAAGATGTAACCATTGAACCCATTTATTTTGTTTATCAGTTATAAAGCAACGAAGGTAGGTTTCTAAGCATTTGTTGACGACTTTGTTTGTGCATCTGTCTGAGGATGATAAGAGGAGCTCATGTTAAGTGTCATTCCAATTTGCTTGTAGAGTTCTCTCCAAAAATTACCTTTAAATTTGGCATCCCTATCACTCACAATAATCTTGGGGAAACCATGTAACCTGTAGATTTTTTTACAGAAGGCTTCTGTGGTTTCCTTTGCAGAATCAATTTTCTTTACTCCTATAAAATGTGCATATTTGGTTAACCTGTCTACTACTACTAGTATTTTGTCTTTTCCATCTGATATGGGTAGACCTTCAATGAAAACCATAGAAATTCCCCTCCACTTTTGGTTTGGGATATGCAATGGATGGAGTAACCCGGGACTTGAGATATTCTCTGCTTTATTTCTTTGACAAGTGTCACACTCCGCAACATACTTGTGAATGTTGACATTCATACCCTTCTAGAACAATGATTGCCTTGCATTATAGTAAGTTTTATAAAATCCTACATGTCCAATGGTTGGGCAGTCACGTGCTTCTTTACACACCTTGGTATTAAACCTAAATTTTGCACTTAAGTAGATTCATCCTTTGTACCATAAGAGGCCATTCTTCCATTCAAACTTTGGATACTGATTTATGTTGTTAATTATGGAGCAAACCTTTGTATTCTTAGCATATTCGATTCGAATTTCATCCAAAAATTTTGGGATCACCATTGATATAGCATAGACTTCTACCTCTTCATATTTCCTTGATAGGGTGTCAACTACTACATTGTCCTTCCCCTTTTTATGTAAAATCTCCATATAGAAGGTAGAGATCTTTTCGATCCACTTTTGTTGTTCAGTCGTTAACGTCTTTTGCTGTAATAAATGTTGTAGACTATTATGGTATGTTCGGGTTAGGAACTTGCTTCCCAATAGTTATTGTCACCATTTAGTTAACGCATGCATGATAGCAAGCATTTCCTTATTGTAGGTATACTGTAGGTATTCTCGTTTGTTCAACTGCCTACTTTCAAAAGTTATTGGATGGCCTTCTTGCATTACCACAACTCCTATCCCAAACCCTGAAGCATCACATTCAATTACAAATGGTTTTGAAAAATCAGGTGTTTCCAAAACGACAGTTGAAGACATAATTTGTTTCAACGTTTCAAAGCATTTTCTTGCTTCATCATCCCATTGAAAAGAATTCCTTTTTAGGATATTTGTTAGTGGAGTAGTGGCGTGTGCATAGTTCTTGAAGAACCTTCGATAGTAACATGTTAATCCCAAAAATCCTCGTAATTTTGAAACATTCTTAGGTTGGGGCCAATCCTTCATCGCTTGGATCTTCCTTGGGTACACCTTGAGTCCTTCCTTTGATATTATATGACCGATATGCTCTACTTCTTACTTCCCAAATGTGCATTTTGACTTTGCATAGAATTGGTTTTCCTTCAAAATAGATAAAACCTTTTCTAGTTGCTTCAAATGTTCTTTCCATGTCTTTCTATATATAAGGATGTCATTGAAGAATACGAACACAAATTTCCTTAAGTACAGCTGAAATAGTTCATTCATAGTTGCTTGGAATGTGCAAGGGGAATTAGTTAACCCAAAAGGAATTACTTTGAATTCATAAATGTCCTTCATGAGTTTGGAATGCAGTCTTCATGATATCTTCTAATCAGACCTTGATTTGATAGTACCCTAACCTTAAATCGAGTTTTGAAAAATACTTCATGTCATGAATTTCATCTAGCATATCGTCGATGAAGGGAATTGGAAACTTGTTTTTAATCGTTATTTTGTTTAATCCTTGATAATCAATGCATAGTCTGAAGGATCCGTCCTTATTTTGTACTAACACAACTGGAGCTGCATATGGGCTTCTGCTCCTGGTGATGACACCACAATTCAATAAGTCTTGAACTAACCTTTCTATTTCTATTTTGTGATGGTGGGGATACCGATAAGGTTTAAATTTGATAGGGTTTGACCCTAATTTAACCTCGATTATGTGTTCTATACTTCTTTCAGGTAGTAGCTGCATCAGTAAGTCTTCAAATATTTGTTTATATATCTGGAGTAATTTTTGGATTTCTTCTTTGAGCTTGTTTTGTTTGCATTCTTGTCCTTCCATTTGATGGCATTGGATCACATATGCTGATGCTCCTTTTCGAATGAGTTTCTCCATCTATTGAGATGAAACTGCTTGTGTACCTGGTGGTTGGAAACCATGTAGTTTATAATTTTTTCCTTTCCATTTAAACTTGATGAAATGTTTTTGGTGATTAGAGAGTATGTTCCCAATGTGTGTAACCATTGGAATCCCATAACGATATCCACTCCACCAAATGGTAATGTGTATAGTTATGATTCCAAATTGAAGTCCTGTATTTGGCATTTCATGTTGTGACATTTTCTGACTTTTTCGATTTTATTTCCATTTGCGACCATCACTTTCATGTCAGGATCTGGATGTACAAACAACTTGAGTTTTCTGGAGAATATTATATCAAGAAAGTTGTGAGTTCTTCCGGTGTCTACAAGCACTGTAACATTTTCATTTTTTATATGCCTTTTTAACTTGAGAGTCTGTGGTTGACTAATGCCTGTCATGGCTGCTAGGGAGATTTTGGGGTTCTCTTTGTTTCTGGATTCCTTATTTGTGGTCGCCTCCTCTTCATCTTCTGACTCTTCTTCTTCTTCTTCTTCTGATTCACTATTCTCCTCTGCTTTACAAGTATATAATTTCTTTGATTTGTCCTCAGGAAAATACCTATGTTTAGGATTCCATTTGTCTCCACATCGTCGACATTCTCCTTCCCTCATTCATTGATTTTTGAGGTTCTTCTTATCATCCCTTCTAGGTGGAGGGATGTATTTGTTTGTATTCTCCTCTGGAGTCGTCTCGATGTTTCTTTGTGAGTATGAATTCCCTTTGTTTGATTGGAAGTTGTCAAATTTGGCCTCGGATGCTTTTGCTTTCTGTCTTTCTACCTAAATATTCGGTATGTCATGCATTTTTAACTCTTTTTGTATGCAAGGTTTTAGTACTCCCAAATAAGTTTCTATTCATTGTCTGTTTTTTAACCCAAATACTCTGGTAGCGAGTGATTCCCATTGGTGTGTGAATTCTTTGACGTTTCCTTTTTGCTGTAACCTAGTAAGCTTTGAGAAAAATCCGTCTTCATTGATTCCTTGAAACCTTTTGAGGAAATCATTTTTGAACAAATTCCATGTGTATGCAAAGTTGTCACCTTTCCACCACATATACCAATTATAGGCATGGCTTTCAAGATGAATAGATGCACACTTCACCTTTTCTACATCTGTTGTGATGTTATAGATATCGAAGTATTCTTTTGCTTTTTTTAACCAGGCAATGCATTGTTCATCATTTCCACTAAACTTTGACATTTCTATTTTTTCTATGGGGGGATACACTACATAACGCTGATATTGATTGCCTCTTGTCTTGTTGTGTGGTGGTGATCTTGAATTGCTGGATGAAGCACACGGCATATCTGAATCATCTTTTTGTTTGCGGCGATCTTTTGTCCTTTTCTTTTCCATCATTTTCATGAGTGTATTTAACTTGTCATTCAGTTGGTATTATTTTTCCTTCATCCCATCTAATTTGTCGTCTAACCTTCTATCTAACACTAAAACGACTTCCTCTCTGATTTCATTTTTAGCTTTGTATTGCAATTTTTTATTTCTTCTTTTAAATCTTCTTGACTCTTAATAATGCGATCATTGAAATCCTTCTCCAATTTTTCGATTTGGGATTTTAACTCCATCGTCATGCTTCCGAGGTGTGGTGGTGAATAATTAGACCCAATTTTGGCTTATGAGGATGAGTAATATTTGTGGGGATTTTTTGTGTGTGCTTGATTAAAATCAAGTGATAGTAATAATAATAATTATTATTATTATTTGTAATTTATAATGTTAATAATTATATATTATTTAACTTGATTTTATTATTTATTTTTATTTTTATTTTTGAAAGGTGTGGTGGTGTATAAAGTTAATAATTATATTTATTTAATTTGTGGTAGAGGATTGATAGGTGACGTGGAGTAGCAGGAGTATGTGGTGGAAGGAGGAGGTGGCAGATGGAGGAGGCGTGAGGGAGATAGGTGATGCAGAGCGTGGAGTAGTGGGAGTATGTGGTGGATGGAGGAGGTGGCAGATGGAGGAGGCACGAGGGAGATGCAAGGCGAAGGATGATAGAGGGAGAAAAGAGTGGCTGGAATGGAGTAGCTGATGGGATGATGGGAGATGGATCTAGAGAGGGTCGACAGGCATAGACGCATGTAGAGGTGGAGCGTGAAGCAAAGGCGGAGTGTGAAGCAGAGGTGGAGCGTGAAGCAAAGGCGAAGTGATAGACTGTAGTGGAATGGTGGATGAGAGGGATAATGGACAGTGACAGTAGGATCCTCGACCACAACAAAAGGTGCAGCGTTGTCTTGCTAGCTCTGATACCAAATGATGCAATCAGCTTCAGGACACGAAATCCATGGTTAAGTAATAAATAAATATATATATTGAAGATGATGAATATTACAAATGACACTCGCCTTTATAGGCTTGAGTGTGTAAAATGAAAGGTTACATCCTTTTGAAATAATAGTTAACTAATTTAATTAATATTTTATTTAATATTTGTTACATATATCTATTAGAAGGTTGCTAGGTTTTCTCTCTTAGTGTTTTCCCAAATCCAATTTTTTTGGTCTATTGTTTTTGTGCTTAGTTATTATTTTAGTGATCTTATTAGATGCAATTGAATTATATTGCTATATATATAAAATCTAACATGGTATCAAAGGAGTGCTAAAAGAAACCATTTCCAGAAACTAGGGATCCATACTTTGGAGTGTCACAAACTCAGTTTCATATTGAAAATTGCTTATTTGAATTCACCCTAGGAGGGCACACCTTTTCGTGGAGGCAAAATTCAAATTGGTGAACTTTCATTTTTGACCTAATTCTGTCAAGGTCAATATCTAGGGTTTCTTGGTTTGATCCATTATGTCCACTTATTTGGTTCGATCTTGACATTCTCCAAAATCACCTTGGTAGGGCACATCTCTCCGTCGAAGCAAATCCCCATTTCAAGAATTTTAAGTTTTTGACTTAACTCCGTTGATACCAGAAACTAGGGCTTCCACTTTCTTGTTGTTCTGTCCACATACCTAGGAGAAAAGAAGGCCCATTCAACTATCCCTAGGAGGGCACATTTATTTGTGGAATCATATTTCCAATAATCCAAACTTTAAATTTGACCTAGATTTTGCTAGGGTTTTTAATTAGTCCGCAGTCAAGATGATTGGTATGAAGGTTGAAGATAGAG
Source organism: Pseudotsuga menziesii (assembly GCA_001517045.1). Taxonomy (NCBI): domain Eukaryota; kingdom Viridiplantae; phylum Streptophyta; class Pinopsida; order Pinales; family Pinaceae; genus Pseudotsuga; species Pseudotsuga menziesii. The sequence continues at coordinate 568,585 of LPNX010378299.1, read as the reverse complement.
TTGATGGTGATTTCAACTTTATCTCTTGGAAGTCTAGGGTTCTCCTCATCTTGTAGGAAAATGATCTCTTGAAGTTTGTCAATGAGAAGGTTCTAGAACCAGAAGAGGAAACAAATAAGACTTAGTGGAGGAAGAATGATGATACGATAAGGAGGATCTTGATAGATTCAATAAGAGATCACTTGGTTCCTCACATTTATCAAAAGAAGACATCTAGAAAGATGTTTAAGGTATTGAAGAATTTGTTTAAAGATAACAACATCAAGCAAGCTCTTTCCCTATGACAACAATGATCCAATATCAAGATGAAAAGGTCAGACTCAATTGCTACTTATTTGATGAATATTTCCGAGATAAGATATCAATTGAGTACCATTGGAGAATCAATTAAAAATAGAGAATGTGTCATGACAAATTTTAATGGTATCTCTCCTTCTTGGGAACCATTCATCTAGAGTATTAGTGGGTGATTCAAGTTTCCCAAGTTTGATCGATTATGGGTAGATTGGGCAAAATAAGAGACTAGACTTGCATATAGAGGTAGTATGTATGGTACTCAACATGAAGAAAATCAAGGCCTTACATATCACTCCAAGAAACTAAAAGGTAAGGGAAGAAAGCTTCATGACAGGAAATACAAAGGTGAAATATCAATCCCTATTCCAGAAAAAAAGAATAAGAAGGATCTTTCACACATTTAGTGCTTCAAATGTTAGAAGTACGAACACTATGCCAAACAATGTCATGGTTCAAATAAGAGGAAACACCAAGCCTCAATTTTTGATATCGATGAAGATATTCCACATGAGAGCTCAAGGAATGATGATTTCAAATAAAGTGCAGAAGATCATCGAAATGAGTTCTTATTCTAGTACCCTCTGTTGATATGATGTGATTATGAAGATCTAGATTGTAATGGTATTCCAACAAGAAGGTGAGGATCGGAGGACTCTCATGATTCCTACAAGGAGGCAGTGGGATCCCATCCACAAAACAATAAAATATAAGTATTTGAATTGTCATTATTCTTCTTTTACATCGGATCTAAATGTTTTGAATATATATTTTCATAACAAGTTGTATGTAGATCTATATTCCTATTATGAAGTTTGTTGAGCATGTGATATAATTCTTTTATTGATGCATAATAGGCTTATGTAGTACATGTTATGTATATCATTGTTTAAATATCTTATGGTGTTGCACAACATTCCATGAGCCCATGATTGAGCTAGTCTAGGATGAGATCTCCTTCTTACATGCTTAGAGTAGTGCACACTCTTAATAGTATGTTTTAATGGAGATATAAATGATCTCATTCTTACATGCTTAGAGTAGTGAGATATCCTTCTTATACTCATGATGATCCCTTATTCATAATTTTGTATACTAGTGATCTTTTCCTCAATGAGACACAGAGACTTATTTCCAAATATAGAGGGAGATATCCTTTGAGATGAGAATCTAGGCTAATTGCATCACTTATTTATGGTGTGGCAGAAACCTAATGAGATATTCCTAAGTTAAGGAAGAACATAGTTGAGATCCTGAGTATATCTAGCCTGATGATTATGAGTACATGGATACACTAATGGCCATGTTGTTTTAATCCATACAGACAGTTGAAGGATCCTTGATGTAGTTGGTCATAACTAGTAAGGATACTTACATTTTCTCTGTGTGTTACACCTAAATCTCGTCATCAGCATGTGATGAGATTCCAAACTTCAATGTTTTCCCTCAACCCCAAATTGTGAAGTAAGAATATTGGTCCCGACATCAAATTTATAGGTGAAAATCCAGCACCACTTCTATCCTTTAGTCAAAAAGCGGTACCTTCTTCAGCATCACTTGTAACGTGTTGGCAGTAAGCGGTGTCATACCCTTTGATCAAGGTGCAATTCTACCTCGTCACCACTCTGTCTTAGTGAGGAAGAAGCGGTTCCCTTGGTAAAAAGTGAAAAAAGAGAGGTTCTCACAAAGCTTCTCGAAAGAAGGCTTTGCGACACCCTCATCCCTGATCACTAGGGCCAGTTGGGCTTGAGATCCATCCTTGTAGGATCTCCTAGCCACCTCACCCACCAATTTCTCAACCATCTCTATCCATTCCAAGCCTATAAAAGCAAGCTCATTCTCCATGGTTGAGGAGAAAGTAAAATCATGCTGTTGCTTTGATATTCTGGCCTAAATTAGTCAAGTGAGCTTGAGGGAGCAAGTTGGAGCTATTGGGGATGAGATGTTGGCTTTGTGAAGGAGTACATCGACACTAAGGCATAGGTTGTAAACTTCTTCTCTATTATCTAATGTGAAATTGGTTTCCTTCCCATAAAATAGATTGTGTCATTATCGTATGTTTTATTATTGAATTCCTTAGTCATCAATATAGAATAGTGGATTATATTCTAGTTCTGTTTGATCTTGTTTGTTGTTTTTCTTGTGATTATGCAGGTACATCCATGAAGGATCATCTTTACAGGAAAAAACTATACTAGTACATCAAAGAGACTTGATTCCATATCTCCACCCATTATAGGGAATGTCTTCCAATCTTGTTGTGTACCATTTGTTCTAGATATGAACCATTCAGACTAGAGGAACAACTCCTTTCCACAGGAGGTGCAAAATTCCTAGCTACAAATATGGCAACTCCATTGGGAAAGAGCTTCAACTGATATGATCTTCCTTAGTTTTTCAAAACACTTGTCTAAAATCCAAGATCCTGTTCTTTATTAGTTCAATCAAATCCACTAGCATATCTAGTGGGATTTTGGTTTGGTATCTTCAGATCTGAGTTTTCTGACTTTCTGTGCTCTTAATTACTGTTAATTCATGATTTAAATGCCGGTTGCACCTTGATTTAACTTTGATTTTTAGCCATCTTCTTGTTTTTGGAAATTTACAGGGAACCACACATACACATTGGCCAATAAGCGGTGCCACCGCCTGAACTTAGTTAGCAGGAAGCGGTGCCACCGCCTGAACTTAGTTAGCAGGAAGCGGTGCCACCGCCTGTGATCAACAATCAGGAAGCGGTGCTCGTGTTGAACTGCTCTATCAGTGACCCTATGGAAGCGGTGCCAGGTAGGATTTTCCAGACTTGTTTTTTCAAAGTCTTTTGTAAAAATTTTGGTTGAGTTGCTTTCTGTTCCGAGTGTCTGGGTTTGTGTTAAAGAGATCTAAGTGCTTGAATGTCAAATTTGATGTGGTAAAAGGCTTATTTTGTTGAAATAAAAGAGCTAGGATAGATTCATCTTTTCATTGGCTTGTATGATTGGTTTTGATTTTTGAAAGGAGTGTTGTTTGAGAGCTTAGCATCAGTTAGATCTCAGTCTTCTTGTTTGATAAATATGAAAAGAACGACTTCCTTGATTGGTTGCTTGTTTTCATTTTTCATTAAAGTTTGTGAAGGATTATTTTTGCTTTGAAAAAAGAAAATTTTTGTTGGGACTTTGTTCGTATTTTTGTTTGAGGACAAATTTTTGGACCTCTAATTAGCCTCATCAGCTTTCAGATCTCCATCTTTCTTCTCTTTCTTTTACATTCTGATCTCATCAAAAGAAAAATATTAGTGGTTTTAAGTTAGATCTTTCTAGTTTTTAAGAGAAAAATTGAAATAGTATTGATTATATGAGTGTGTTTTGTCTTTCTTCTTAGAAAAAAGAGATCTTACCCTATTTTGCTTGCTTTCAAAATCAGTTTGAAGTTTGTTGCTTGTTCTCTTTCTCGGAAAAAGTTTGGTTTAGTGAAGTTGTTTGTGAAAATTTTTGGTTTCAAAAGGATAATTGAAAAGAAAAATACTCTCTCCTTCCCATAGGTAGGCATGTCTTGAAAAGTAAAGTGAAAGTATCTGCATTTCATATTTGCATGGCTTTACATTTCCATTATAACTCCATGCATTCACCTAACTGCTCAAGTTAAAATTAACAGTAGTTATAGGTCTAAAATTGTATATAAATTTGAGTGATAAGTTAGTGACTTCTTTGGGCATTGTAAAACGTAGGAGCTATCGTTACTTGCCTGCACTGCAAACTGGGACTCACACAGTTCTTCCACGTACCATCGATATATTGAACGATATTTCACGTACCCTTGATGTATATAGAAAGGTATTTCACGTACTCAATTGTATATCAGAAGGCCCCTTGTGGAAGGTTGTGCATTAGACAACACTACTACCGATTTGAGCTCCCACGTACCTTGCGTATATCAGGAGACCCCACTAGGATTCCTTGTCCAACTGAAAAAAAACCCTTTGACGATCTTGTTTGGAGCAATACACCAAGAAAACCACTCAAGGTGATTACTACACATGCACCTTGAGTATATCACGAGTTTCACCTTCTTGACAATCCTAGTGAGAGACCGACTATTTTGAGCTCATCCTATCACTTAAGTTTGCTTGTGGCCTGTAGCTTGTGTATGAGAAGACTTTGTGTGATTTTTCTTAGTTTTGAGACCCTAGGTTAGGTTTTAGTGACTTTTTCAATTTGGCTAAGTTTCAGTTGAGACGATCCAGAAGGAACCAGGGATTATCACCCGAGTTTTCACCTGCAACATGGGAAGGCCCAATGGAAGCCATAGACCAAGGACCTGCAACTAGATCCCTTAGGGGGGAAAATCCACCTATAGAAAGTGGATATCAATTCACTTGTTACGTTACTCCCTTAGTCCAATAGTATCCTCCAGGTGACACTTCTTTTCATTCTTCGATGGAAGGTCAGAGTGATAATATTAATGAAATTGAGTATGGCCCTGACACTCCTTTTTGGAGAACCCCTATGGGTCAAGCTATTTCTGAATTTGGGGTTATTAGACCCTCTTTTGAAAGCCCTTATTTGAATGAGGATGCATATAGAAGAATTCAAGAGTCACCTAGTCGTGCTCGCAATTTTCAAGAGAGGATGGACAGGGTTTTGGCTACCCCTATACCTCATAACGAACTTATGTCAGCTCTTTTACTCTGTTTGATAGACCCATGGCCGACTAGATATAGTCCTCTTTATGATGATGCTCCATCTTGTGGTTTTTATCCTTGTGATCTTGGTCAAACCTCCAACCCTATAGTTTTAAATCCTAGGTCTGTTGCTAGTCCTCCTACACCCTCTATAGCTGGGGGGCAATCCTCAGCTCAAGTGGTGTCTGTACCTTCTAACGCTGGGGGGAAACCCCCGACGTGACCTACTTTATCAGTTAGTGGAGCTGTTACTAGTACTAGATAGACCTCTACTGTAGGGAAATCCACAGTGTATGTTCCTCCTACCTTCACCAATATGGTAAACCCTCCATAGAGTTTAGGCCAACCCTTAGGGGTACAACCTGCAGTCAACCAACCTTCTTGGGGTTATGGTTACCCAGCAAATCAATTACCTATAGTAAACACAAATTATCAACCTACATCTACAAGAACTATGTATTGTGGAATCCCTTACCCTAGAAACACTTTTACACATTGGGGGAAACCTAATTGGTCCTACATGCCGGTAATGGGGGGAATGCCCATTCTTACTGCAGGAGGTGCCTGAGGGCCACCTTATGGTGGCCCACCCTTTGGAGGTCCATCTGGCAGAGGTCCACCTTATAGAGGACCAACGCCTAGAGGACCACCACCTATAGGCCCACCTTCGGGAGGACCACCGTCCGGGGGACCACCGTCCGGGGGACCACCTTCTGGGGGTTCGCCACCTGGAGGACCACCTTCTGGGGGTTTGCCACCTGGAGGACCACCTTCTGGGGGTCCACCTCTTGGAGGTCCACCTTCTAGAGAACCACCACCTGGAGTACCACGACCTGGTGGACCATAACCTAGTGGAACACCTCCTAGAGGCCCACCTCCTGGGGGGCCACCTCCTGGGGGGACACCCCCTTCAGGGGGATATTCAGGAGGTTCATCATCCAATCAACCAAATCAACAACCCATATATCAGTCAGCTTATGGTCCTACTGGTACATATATGCCTTATCAATATTACCAGTATGTGGAACCTAATCGGCAATTACCTTTCTTGGAAACTTTGGACTTACCTGAACTATCCAAGTTGATAAATGATCCCATTCGACACAACCCTTCATGGCCTACTATTTTGGTAAAGTTTCCATCAGGCATTCCCAAGTTTGATGGAAAGCGAGGAGATGATCCCAAGAACCATGTCATGACCTTCCATCTATGGTGTTCGTCGAACTCCTTGATGGATTATTCTGTTCGTTTAAGGCTCTTCCAGCTCACATTGACCGGCACGGCTGCGAAGTGGTACATTGAACTTTCACAACATTTGTTTGTGGATTTGAGCTCTCCGGCACCTATTTTCCTTAAGCACTTTCAGCTACCCATTAATTATGAAATGGGTATGGATATTTTAACTTCACTCTGTCAGAATACCTCCATGCATATATCAGACCATATCCATGAGTGGAGAAGGTGGAGATGAATTATTAAAGCTCCTATCCGAGACCAACTGCTAGCTGATTGGTTCACTAAGTCATTGTTTCCTCCTATCGCCCAAGATGTGGCTATGGGTGGTTCGTTTACTAAAGAGCAGGCTATATGACTTAATTCTGGAACGCTCCTCACCCTAGTACAAATCCCACTAAGCCACCAGTAGAAACTCCTGTTGATGGGGCGGTTGGTTCAATCCAACCCTCATTGACAACAAAACCTGCTAAGCAACCAAATGCTTCTACCACTGCTCCTTCAACTCCTATGGTTTCTGCCAAGGTGAATTATATTCAAAGTTCACAGGCACCTAGTAATAAGAAAAAGAGAAAAGGTAAAACCAAAAAACCTGGAAACCAACAAGAGAATCCTAAACCAACAACCAATGAGAATGATAAAGGGAAGAGAAAAGTCAAATATCCCTACTTATTGTGTGGAGGATATCACTTCACAAAATAATGCCCTCATCATGATGAGATTAGTAAATTTTTGAAGAGTAACCCCACACCAACAGTTCTTACTAATCCTTTTCCCCCTCAACAACAACTGATAGACCACATGTCTAATCAGGGGACCTCCAATTCAACAGAATAAATCAGAATGATGTCTTCTGAGACCATCAATTTGAGTACTCGTAGAGAGTCATATAACAAGACAGTAGAGAAGAAGGACAAAAATCCTTCTTCCGAGAAATTTCCTTCGATTGGTTCTCCTCAATCTTAGTCTAATGGCCGGCCTCTTGTGATAAAAAAAACTAATATTGATTTAATTTTACGACCACCTAAGGCTACCCTCAGGAAGTCTGTTTTCAATCCCAATGCCCAATCTGTACAATTCTAAAATGTTGTTGAATATTTATCTCAGGCACCTTGCACTATGTCTACCCTTGGGGTATTCCAAAGTTGTCCAACACAGCGTAAGAACCTGCTAACAAATTTGGGGGAATTAGACCCAGATAATACCAACTTGATTCATTTCAACGTAGAGAGCTATAAATCCATACTACCTCACAAACTTGCATTTCATATTGCCTCTAGAGTAGCTGGGCAAAAGGTCCATCAAACCATCCGGGATGAGGGAGCTTCAACCTCAGTCTTGTCTATAGCCTGTTGGAGAGCCATTAGTTCTCCTGAGGTTATGAATTCACCTACCACTTTAAAATCTTTTGATTGACGAGGTTTCCATCCCCATGGTCTATTTCCAAAACTTTTAGTCAAGCTTAGGGGCAAGAATGTTTCTATTCAAGTGGAAGTGGTTGATGCCCCGTTAGATTACAATCTTCTATTAGGGAGAAATTGGTTTTATGCTATGACCGCCATTGCTTTGACAATATTTATAACCCTCCAATTTCCACACTTGGGAAAGATTATGACTATTGATCAACTTAACTATTGTATGTCAGATGTTACGACCCCCATGATGAATAAAATCCCTGTGCTATGTCATTCACCTCATCCTTAACAGTCAATTGGGGTAGGTATGTGGAAAGAATCCACCCTTATGGGTGTGTTTCCGTCAGTACCTCCTAGTACAGAAGTAGTGACAGTAGATATTATTTCCACAACTGGATATAGTACCAAAGGCAAAGAAATTGTTGAGTCATCCTCCCTTGGCCCACATGAAGCAATGTACGATGCTATCCAATCCATTTCTGATGACCATGTTGATGACTTTCATCTCGTGAATTCAGATATTTACCACTTGCGTTATTGGTTAGAACCCTCTCTTCCCGCTCTAGATTATCTCACAGAGAATTTTCCTTCGGATGAGTCCATCATGGAGATCATGAGTGAGAGTGAACTTGTATGGGAAGATCATCATCATCGATCTTCTTTTCTTCTCAATGCCACTTCGGTGGGTTTTGAACTTGAATCACTTATCAGTACTGATATTGTCACCCATCTGTAAACACCTATATTGTTGCAAAATACTGAATCCAAAGGAAATCTATGCAACATTAACAAAACAAACCCAATTGACACATCGGTCAAAACTGGAACCGTTGAGCATGTGCATGTAGGGAAGAATTGCTCAACATAATAAAATGAAGCATATAGATAATTATTCAAAGAATTATGAGATATTTTTTCTTGCACTTATGAATAAATTCCTAGGATAGACCCGTATATTGTGGTTCATGAAATTAAAACCTATCCCACAACAAAACCTGTCAGGCAGAAATTACGTCAAGTCCATCCCCGGAAGGCTGCGGCTATTAAAGCTGAAGTAGAAAAAGTTATGAAGGTAGGATTTATTTATCCTATACCCCTGATGGAATGGGTATCTAACATTATCCATGTGTATAAAAAGTAGGGCACCATTAGAGTCTGCATCGATTTTCGAGACCTGAACAAAGGTTTTCCTAAAGACATTTTTTCGACTTCGCATATCGATCAGATTATCGACAATTGTGCTGGAAGTGTCATCTTCTCATTCATGCATGGTTTTTCTGGCTATAATAAAATTGAGATATTTACCAATGATAAGCACAAAACTACATTTATATTCCCGCAGGGAACCTTCACCTATAGGAAGTTACCTTTTGGCCTCAAGAACACTGGAGTACATTTCAACGTGCCATGTCCTATGCATTTCATGATATTAAGAACATTATGGAGCCATACCTTGATGATCTCCCAGCGTATTCACAACAACAAGAAGACCACCCTAGGAATCTTAGAGACATTTTTATGAGATGTCATCATTATAACATATGGCTCAATCCACACAAATGTGCTTTTTGCGTTGAGACGAGACTTCTTCTTGGCTTTGTGGTTTCTAAGAATGGCATCCAGATTGATCCCTTGAAGATTGCTGCTATATTAGCCCCACCTTCCCCAACAAATATTTTTGAACTCCAAATTTTGCAAGGGAAGACAAACTTTCTCCGCCATTTCGTTTGCAATTTCATTGAGAAAATGCACGGTTATATGGGTCTCTTGAAGAAGAACACTCCATTCTTCTGGGATGACCAGGCGCAGTGGGCCTTTGATAATCTAAAGCATGCTCTGATTCATTCACCCATGATACACCCCCTAGATTATTCAAAGGAATTTCTCTTTTATGTTGTTGCCTCCACTACTACCATTGGAATGGTTTTAGCGCAGGAAGATCCCAACAGTCAGGAGCACATGATATATTATGCTAGTAATAATATCATTGATTCTGAAACCTGATACTCGCATGTGGAGAAGTTAGCATTGGCTACGGTCATTGTTTTTCAAAAATTCTATCATTATATCTTGCTTCACACTACCACCGTACTTGAAAATTAGAACCCTATGTACTACATCCTAACTCATCAGGTGCTAAGGGGGAAATATTCCCGTTGGATTGTCATCCTGCAGGAATTTGACCTTGATTTTGCCAAGGCCACTTCAAATAAATCCTTGGTCTTTGCAGAGCTAATGTGTGAACTTCCCTATGATTTCATGGATACCGAGCCCAGTGATTCATTTCCAAATGAATTCCTATTCTTAATAAGCACAACCAATCCATGGTATGGAGATTTAATCATTTATCTCTAAACTCAAAGATTTCAGCCCAATATATCTCATGACAATCATCACCATATCCATCACCACAAAAAGTACCACCTCATCTTAAATGATACATTGTATAGAGATGGTATCGATTCCATTCTCTGACAATGCCTTACACATGAAGAGGTTGAACAGGTCCTTAATGATTGCCACTCTAGAGCATGTGGCAGTAATCTTCTGGGATGGCTATGGCTGATAAAATCCTTTGCACTGGCTATTTCTGGCCTTCAATATTCAAATACTATCATGAGGCTGTTAAGAAATTCCCACCCTGCCAACATTTCTATCCGAAAAAGTGCATCCACCCTACTCCTTTACACCCCGTCATTGCGGTTGGCCCTTTTCCCAAATGGGGAATTGACTTTATGCATTGTAAGCCTACCTCAGTTGGGGGGCATGGTTACATCATCATAGTCATTGATTATTTAAAAAAATGGGCCAAGGCTATTCCTAAGTATGCATAGGATGGTAAGAATGCTACCCTCTTCTTTTTTAATCACGTGATAGGTAGGTTTTGAGTCCCACAGTTTATAGTCACCGACCATGGATTGCATTTCTGGAATCGGATGATGACCGAGTTAAGTACCAAGCTGGGTTTTCACCATGAAAACTCAACTCCTTACTATCCACAGGCTAATGGTTAGGTCGAGGCCATTAACAAAGTTTTAAAAACTATGTTGCGGAGGATGGTTGGAGATCATAAATCCAACTAGCACCTGAATCTCTTTTCTACTCTTTGGGATTACAAGACTTTGGTAAAAACAATGACTGGTTTCACACCGTTCCAGTTAGTTTACAGACTAGAAGATGTCCTTCCTATCCAATGCCAGATTCTATCACTAAAACTTACAATATAACTTCTGCCAAACAATTCCACCGAGAAATAGAGATTTCTATACCTGACTAATCTTGACTAAAATAGAAGAGATGTTGCCTTAGCTAATGAGGCACATAAGAAATGTGTCAAGGCATAGTATGATAAATCTGTTTAGCCTCATGTTTTTAATGAAGGTGACCTAGTTCTGACCTATGATCAGAGACACGATAAACTATGTAAAGGGAAGTTCAAGTCAATAAGGTATGGTCCCTTTGTCATCAAATTTTTTTTAGAGAAAGGGTCTTATGATCTCGTGGATTATGATGGGATACCCTTCGAAAAACCTTGCAATGGGTTGTACCTGAAGAGCTACTATGCCTAAATCATTTTTGTATGGTACCTTGTATATATGTATATTTTTTTCTTTCAGTGTCACTTGTGTCTTGATTTAGTATGGTGTTGAGTTTAGTGTCCAAACTGGTTACACCATGTTTTGGTTATGCTTATTAGATGGATTTTTATGGCTTCACTGATGGTTCTTGTTGTCATACCCTGAACCTTGCTTCAGTTGCTTGGGTTGTCTATTCCCCAGCTCATGACTTGATGAGTTTAGGAGCGGTTTTTATTGGTCCCGCTACCAACAACATAGCCGAGTATCAGGTAGTAATAGGTCTACTGACTGAATCTGCATCTTGAGACATTCATGACTTGGTAGTGTTCATGGATTCACAATTAGTGGTTTGTCATTTAAACCATGTATATACCATCAGAAACCCTATACTCCTCTGTTTATTTCGGATAGTGCATTTTTTAGAGAGGTCATCCGATCACATCACCTATAGGCATATCCCTAGGTTAGATAATAGAGTTGCTGATTCGTTAGAAAACTACATTCTAGAGTGGTATATTTCCCATTCATAACTACTAAAATAAACATGGTTCATTGTAA
>LPNX010378299.1:495614-556130 GCA_001517045.1 Pseudotsuga menziesii | reverse complement strand
GCGAAGTAGTCGGCTGAAGTGGCTCGACACTCCTATAGTGTGTCTCTGATACCTCATGGGGAGGTCATTTATCATTGCATCAGGGATGTCAAGAGTCAGCCGCTCCAAGTTCTCCTCCAACTCAGTAAGGTGGTCATCACCTCTATGAACAAATTGAGCTCCAACTCATCTATCCATAGGAGAGGATCCTCTAGGCCATGCACCACCAACATCTGCATGTAAAATTTTAGGTCTTGTTACTACCCATAAAAACATAAAAAAATAAAAATATAAAAATATAAAAACATGATCAACATTTTAGGGTTGTGCTTCTTACCAATATCTCCTCACCGAGCACCTTCCGGTAATGGTAGATTAGGATCACCTTTGAAATCAGTCCCTGCGTAGGCATAATCCTCTATCACGAGGATCTGGTCATGTAGCCAACGGAAGAAAGCAGCCTCAAATTTCACCTTGGCCCTACCACCTCCTGTATGGGCCATGATCTCTACCCACCTTAGCATGTGTGGGTCTCTAGAACTAAGCTCAATGAATACCACTTGGGGTCTCATGAGAGGCACCCTCTTGAAGAAGAAGTAGGCTAAAATGGACCCATAACCAAAATACTTTAGTTCTCCTTGTTGACATTTTGTCAGCTGGTCCTTGAAATTAGGAAGAAGTGCTTCTTCCTAGTTGAAAACTGTAGGTGCCATTGCTTCCAGGGCATAGAACATATGTGCCCGGGATTCCTGATGAAGCCCTTGGATTCCAGGCAGCCTCTGCATAATGAACAGAACAATGTGAAGTGGCATATATCCACCACAGCCTTGATGGGAATCTTCTTACCTGACATTCTCGTGCTAGGCTGACAATGACGATGGCAATCAAGTCCTGAGTAGTCACGTCCCCTACTCGAAAAACAGTGAGAGAGATAAGGGCCCCTCTTCTGGACAACCTTGTCAAGAAGTAGATGTCTTCCACCTCTATTGTCAAAACATGAGGTCCTACCTCAAAGTATTACTGCTTTGGGTTCCACATTTGTAGGATACATTCTAGTAGGTGGGGATGCAAACCATACTAGGAGTCCAGAATAACTTCAGAAGGCCACAACCCTGTAGGGCACCCACCCAATCTGCATTTTTTGTGGCAAGGGAATCATCGTCATCATGTTGTATTTCTTTCCAAATAACCATTTTTTGATCAAGTAAACCTGCCAAAAACAATTAAAAATCCATTTAGAAGCATTTCCAACCATTAAATTTGCTTATAAACTTTTATTTTGGCCAGGACATGTGTTTTTTGAAGCCCACGGTCGACACCGCCTCTGCCTAGTTAAGACAGAGTGGTGCCACTGCTTGTGTCAAACTGAAAAAACACGGTTTCTGTCGAGCACTGTATTTCCTGTAAAGGCCAAGCACGGTGCCCACATTTTCTATTTTAGGTTTGACCTATGAGCTCAAAAAACCATGAAAATTAAAAATTGGAAACCATGAAAAGAAAGAGGATGGTCACATGTGTTTTTTGAAGCCCACGGTCGACACCACCTCTTCCTAGTTAAGACAGAGTGGTGCCACTGCTTGTGTCAAACTGAAAAAACACGGTTTCTATCGAGCACCGCATTTCCCGTAAAGGCCAAGCGTGGTGCCCACATTTGCTATTTTAGGTTTGACCTATGAGCTCAAAAAACCATGAAAATTAAAAATTGGAAACCATGAAAAGAAAGAGGATGGTTTTGGCTTTCACCTGGATCTGACGATGCAAGAAAACGAACGGTGGATGTTCCTGTAATCTCTAGCTAAAGTTTTGGCTCCAAATCTCCCAAAATGCTCTCAAGGTTTGGTAAATAGTAAATAAGTTTGTTTTTCACTATTTTACCTAGATTTTATAACCTATGTTTAGGGTTTTTAATGTTTTAAAATGATTTTTTATAAAAATACCTTTTAATATAGTTTATAAAAGTCATTTTTTGAATATTTTGGGACACTAATGGTCGTTTTAAAGTCTTGTAGGTGCAGGAATAAGCAGTAATGTCTATGGGGAATTTCGTTGTTTGAATTTTTTGTACATTTGGAAAACAAAAAAAGTACTTGAGCGTTAATTTCAATAATTTGATCATGCTCCCAAAACCCAGTATCAAAATTCCCAGTGTTTTTCTGATTCTTTTTAGGATCGTAAAACCCTTCATTGTGAAAAGAGACCTAATGGATTCTCCTTTAAACTCTTTTCAGACTCCTTAAATATGAAAATATTGTTGAGTACTTGTCTTCTTCATACTCGTAAAATTATTTGAAGAGTTGTCTTTTCGACGGTAGGCTATCTCTTTTTCAGTTCTGATGGAATATTTACGAAAAAATGAACACTCCAGCCAAACATGACTGGAAGAGTTCTCTTGTGTATTATTTTATACTTTTTCGGGTCCTAGAGACTAAATCATATGAAAAAGGACCCTTTGGAGTCTTCTTCCATCTTTGTTAAGACTCTGTAAACATGAATGATAACGGGTTAACTTTCAATGGACTCGTTAAACTAAACATTGAGAGACCCTTTTTTGGGAATGAACCCCTCCTTTCTCAAGTTTGTAAAACATATGAGTTTGGAATTGTCTGAAGGATGAGATAAAACAAGTGTTTTTTACCCTCTTTGAACTCGTAAAAATGAAAAAATAGGCACTCATCAATCATGATGGGGAAATTAAGGTAAGGGAATCAATTCATTTTGCAAATAATATGGTAGTTTGTCGTCACCTTTGAACATGGCACTTGTCTGCATTTCATTCAATCAATTGGGTAAATCAGCTTGTCTCTAAGTTGATCCAATTTCATGAGTCATGTCACTCCTTTAATTATTTCAAAGAATACATTGTCCAATGTCGCATTATGTTTTGTCTCATTAGGTCAATGTTGCCAAGTCTTTTGTCGTGCCACCCAATGTTCAAAGGGAAGTTAGAAGTTTACCTCTACAGTTGAAACAACCTTTATGTCAGTACTTTTGATTCAGTTCGATGGTTACATATCTACAACATTCCAAATTTTTTTTCTGAGTTTCATGTCATCGATGTGGGATTCATCATGGCTCTCCTTTGATGAGACTATTCCTATTGACATCATCTCATCATACAGGAATTAGTCTTAGAAACAAGTTTAGTACCTTGAGATCTGTATGCCTCAATGACAGATTCTCTCGCTCTCGACATAGGTTCACATCATTGACCTTTGATCGATATATTCAACTAAGTGTTCGAATCAAATCATCTATTCACACTTAGTAGCTTGTACTAAGGTACCTTGGGAATCATTGATATTAATGGTGATCTCCCTCGCACTTGTCAATGGTTCACATCATTGACCGATAATCAAGTGGTTTCTAGCATGTTCTACTTCAGATCATTGTAATCACATGGATAGAATCGTACTTTGTGGAAGATGAGATGAAGAACCTAGGTGTCTATTGAAAAGCACTCATATATTTCTCCCTAGGTTGCGATGGAATATATTGTATGAAGTACCATCATGGATCCACATTTGTATGGTCGTGGCTATGCTCAAATTTGCATCTATATGACATAGATATACATTGTATTTCTGGTAGCTAGGTCCAAGTTTGAGTCCTCTATCACATGGATCTACACTATATTCTAGTAGCCATATTTTTTATCTCTCTCATGGATATGCCTTGTATTGGTATGCAGCCATGATGAAGACACATTTTATCATGAGTCAAAAGTATTGATGTGTTGCAGATGGCTGGTTGATGATCTTCAATCAAGCTGATTCTTGCCTCGAAGTGATAACTTTCTCTTTCAAATATCTCGAATATCATATACCTCTAGCATCATGCTTTGGGGGGCATTCTGTTACACCTAAATCTCATCATCAACATGTGATGAGATCCCAAAATTCAATGGTTTCCCTCAATCCCAAATTGTGAAGTAAGAATATTGGTCCAGACATCAAATTTATATGTGAAAATCTAACACCGCTTCTATCCTTTAGTAAAAAAGTGGTACCTTATTTAGCACCACCTGTAATGTGTTGGCAGTAAGCGGTGGCACTACCTTTACCCTTTTATCAAGGCACGGTTCTACCCTATCACCGCTCTGTCTCAGTGAGGAAGAAGCGATGCCCTTGGTAAAAAGTGAAAAAAGAGAGGTTCTAATGAAGCTTCTCGAAAGAATGCTTCGTGGCACCCTTATCCATGATCACTAGGGCCAGTTGGGATCGAGATCCATCCTTGTAGGATATCCTAGCCACCTCACCCACCAATTTATCAACCATAATTATCCATTCCAAGACTATAAAAGCAAGCTCATTCTCCATGGTTGAGGAGAGAGTAAAGTCATGCCGTTGCTTTGATATTTTGGCCTAAATCAGTCAAGTGAGCTTGAGGGAGCAAGTTGGAGCTATTGGGGATGAGATGTTGGCTTTGTGAAGGATTACATAGGCACTAAGGCATAGGTTGTAAAATTATTCTCTATTATCTAATGAAAAATTGGTTCTCTTCCCATAAAATATATTGTGTCATTATAGTATGTTTTATTATTGAATTCCTTAGTCATCAATATAGAATAGTGGATTATATTTTGGTTCTGTTTGATATTGTTTGTTGTTTTTCTTGTGATTATGCAGGTACATTCATGAAGGATCATATTTATAGGAAACAAATATACTAGTACATCAAAGAGACTTGATTCTAGATCTCCACCCATTCTAGGGAATGTCTTCCAATCTTGTTGTGTACCATTTGTTCTAGATTTGAACCATTCAAACTAGAGGAACAACTCTTATCCACAGGAGGTGAAAAATTCCTAGCTACACTATGGGAGATGGTGTTTAGATTGGAACTTGAAGTGATATCTCATATAGGTAGATGGACTAGATTGTGGATATCTCCAAAGAGGGAGCAGGATGATCAGATGAAGAGAGAGCATGGCGCTTCAATATAGAGGGAGATGTGATGAGCATGATTGCAATATTAGATAAGTATTATCCATGTAACTTGGCTAATTGTGAATGGTCGAATGGAATTACCATATCTTCTATTGGACACTCTAAGAAGGAGTGGGGAGATGTCTTGGACACCTTGTGATGGGGTGGGGAGACTAGTCTCTTGATACTCTCTCATGCAGGTGTATGAATTCAGTCATGTGATTTGTTGTTATTTCATTTATTCTTAGTTGCATTTCATGTTTTTGAATAAGGTAGGACATAAGTGGTTTCCCCTGATACATTTGATTCCTTTGTTAGTTGATATGTTTTTAGGTCTATAGGTTCCCAGAAGATTCTACAAAGAGCATATTAGTCCTTAGATGACTCAGAATGGGACCATACCTTCTCCATGACACTCTATGAAGGATTGGGAAGATTGGTTTCATGATTGAATCCCTCATTAAAAGGGAAGTATGACTTTACTCCTTGACATTCTGTGAAGGAATGGGGAGACTAGTCTCATGTTGACTCCCTCGTTAAGAGGAAATGTGATTTTACTAGGACATTCTCCTAGACAGAGATTGGTCCCATGATTATTTCCCTCGAAAAGAGGGAAGGATGGTTCTATTATATTCTCTCAGGCACACTTAGAAGGGGTGGATATGCCATTACATTTTCCATTACACTCTGAGAAGGATTGGGAATATCTCTCGAACATCCTGAGAAGGGGTGGAGAGGACAATGCATACTACCAGATAGTTTGTGAAGGAGTGGGGATATCTCTCGTACATCATGATAAGTGATGGAGATATTTAGTGGATTCTCTCAATCACTCTGAGAAGGAGTGAGGAGTTATCTCGGACACACTAAGAAGGGAGGAGAGGCTAGTGTATACTAGTGCATACTGGTACATAATACATGTAGTCTCCCCAATGGACTATGTAGATTTGTTGAACTAACTGCATGTTCCCCAATGGACTAGGTTGATATGATGCATGTTGACTCCCCAATGGACTTGGTAGAGTTTTTTAGCTGTTACATGTTCCCTGATGGAATGGCTTTTGCTGATGCATGTTGACTTCCCAATGGATTGGGTAGAGTTGTTGTCAGTTCTTGATGGGCTGAGATTATGTTGGAAGATCTTCCATATGATATGGATATGTTTGAGACAGTTGTGATGTACAGATAATATCCAAATGTGTTTCAGTATGATGATTCCTCCCTGGCTAAGATGGAATGTTTATGTAGTAGCTACATGAGGCATCCTCACCTAGTCGGCCCCAAAAGAAATGTGAAGACAACACTATTTGTGCACACTAGAA
Organism: Pseudotsuga menziesii; assembly: GCA_001517045.1. Classification (NCBI taxonomy): domain Eukaryota; kingdom Viridiplantae; phylum Streptophyta; class Pinopsida; order Pinales; family Pinaceae; genus Pseudotsuga; species Pseudotsuga menziesii. The sequence goes on along the minus strand of LPNX010378299.1, from coordinate 549,904 downwards.
GACAAGTCAGCCTAGTTTAATTGCATAAGTTGACCCTAGTTAAAGTGAAAAAGCAATTATAATGTCAAGTATAGATAAGAAGGTGCATCACTCATTTAGATAAAGAAAGTTCGCTCCAAGGAAGACACAAGTTTGCAACTATTACAAGAAATTCTTTGGGGTTCTATATCAAATAAGAAGTTTCTCTTATGTTCTTGGAGTTTATCTCTCCGCTATATATGTATTTGGATGTACTCTAATATCTGAATTGATTATCTCTATTAGAAGGTTGTTGGGTTTTCTTCCTTAGTGGTTTCACATATCAAAATCTTTAAGTCTATTGTTTATGTGCTTGGTTGTTCTTTTAGTGATCCTATTTATTAGATGCAATTGAATTATATTGCTATATCTATAAAATCTAAAATTCTTGAGGAAAAACAATTCTTCATTTTTATAAATGATAATCCTCTCAACTTTGTTATACATATTTTGTATTGACTTCTAATTATCATGAAGGATAAATTTGATATATCATTAAAATATTTTGATGAGGGAGATACTTAATCTAGCTTAAAAGTAAGGTCTTGCAATGTTATTTTCTTCTTCTTATAACAAAATGTTATAAATCTTTTCTTCATGTTGAAGATGAAAGTACCCAATGTATCCATCCAAGCTAAACCTATAATTATGTCCACTTCATTTTGATATATAGATGTAACATTGGATTTAAATATACTTTATAATAATCAATTATTAATTATATGTCCTTAATTTCATATTGTTCATCGTTGATCATTCTTTTCTTTTTGATTATACTCAGATTTGGAATTGATAATTGAGTCACCAAGTTGACATAACTATGATTTTTCTCTACATATGGACAAATAACGAAGTGAATATATTTCCATTGAAACAATTCTTAACTTTTAATAGCCATAACAATTTTTATAAGTGTGTTAACTAGACCCCATTTTGTTTTTATCAACATTTTCATCAAATGATACTTTAATTATGAAGATTATATATTTTCTTAAATAATAAACGAATAGATTAAGTACAAATACTTTGAATTCCTTTATATGTCTTAACTCTTCATTTATATATATTTATAAATTTTGATACTAAAAGAGGGATGACAAGGTGGAGAACGTGGAAGTTTTGGTTTGTTGCAACCCTAGCTAGGTTTTTTTTGTTTATATTTTTATTTTATTTTCTGTATACCGCTTGGAGTCCACTTTCTACAAGTAAGACTTATTACCAAGCAAGTGAAAAAGTGGGAATAATTTTTTTTCCTCATCTCTCTTCTTTGGTATTTTTAGTTTTGTGAGTTTTTTTCTATAGTTTTGTGTTTTTATCATGCCTAATGGCTAGTGGGTGCTATAATTATGTTCCTACTAGGCCTCAAATCTGTCATCTAGGTGGTTTGAAAGATTGGTGGTCGTCAAAGTACTTTCGATTTGACCTTGGTGTGACGCCTAGGGTTGTTGGGTTTCGGTCCAGGTCAGGTGTTAGGGGTTTTTGCGATCGAGATGTGGGAGCTATCATTTCTATGCCAAAGTGAAAAAGGTATGGAAAACCCTAGTTTCTTGGTAGATTATTTGATCCATGGAAGAGTGCAAGTCCTAGGTCCGAATTTGGTTGATTCTATTGTTGTGTTAGAGATTTTAGATCTTTCTAAGAGGGCTAGTTTGGAGGATGATGATACACTTGTGCACACTCCGATCAAGTTTGGGGGATACTAGATCTTTAGTTCCCCAGGTGATTAGTATTTTTCCTTTGGGTCATTCTCTAGTGGTGCATAACAAGGTAAATGTGAGACATGTTCATGAGAATATTGATACTAGCCAGTCGAAGCGGGTGCTGAAAGGGGGACCAACTAGAAAGTGAAGGAACTTAAAATGTCAAACAGTTGAAAAATGTAGGTATCTGTGTGTTCTTGCAGGTAAAGATACCACTTTCATTATGGTGATGGGTTTATCCTCCTGGGATCTATTGGGAAATTTTGAATACATCAATATGTTTGATTGGGAATTATGGACTAGATTTCAAGAAAATGGAAGTTTCTTATTGATTATTCTTCGAGGGTTACTTTGCTTATGATTGGATGGGTATTCTTCCATTTTCTTAAAGAGGAGAGTTTGCATAAAATCTTATCCATGTATTAGGTTATAAGCATTGATTCCTTGGTTTTTAGAAAATGGCATTCAATGTTTGACACTTGGAAATAAAAATTGATGAGGAACCACCTTTGGGTTCTTTTTCCTAGTTTCCCTTTTCATTATTGGACTTTTGATGCTTTAAGGAAATGGAAAATTCCATTGGTTGGTTCATTTTAGTGGAAGAAGATACCCTTATTGCTATGGTTAGGAATATGCCAAGGGTTTTGGTGGATATGGATGTTTCATATGGGTTTTCGAAGGAGGTAGGGTTTTTTTGGGATGAAGGCTCCTTTGTCTAGCATCTCAACTATTGGAGAGTTCTCTTTTGTTGTTGAGAAACCGATCATCTCCAAAACAATTCTCCAAAAAAAATCAATTGATATAAGAGATTTACCTAAATCATCTTCTTCTTTGGGTGAACATGAGTATTTGGAATCTAATTTTGATTTTCCACTACCCTTAAAAGTGGAATCAACCTCACTTTTTCTGGATAAGTTTCAAATCTCTCTTCCTCTTCTCTTAAAATTTCTCTCTTTAGATGAAATTTTAGGATCTTTGGAATTGAAGTTACCTATGGATGTTGTGCCAGGTAGGGTTTCTCACTCGGTTTTGAATGATATTTATTTACCCCTTTTTTAGAAGCTCTCTTATCCCATTAAATATGAGCTTGTTGGTTTTGATGAACATTTTTCTACTTTTCCTTTGCCTAAGACTAGGGTGAGATATTTGGATAAATTGTCATCTAATAGTATGATTAATGGGAATTTAAATGTGGATTTTCATAATGAAGATAAGAAAAGGGGCGTTTTGATTATGATATTGGGTCATGATGAGACTTTATTTTGTGTTCTAGTGGTGTATATAGGAATGGTATGGGATCACATCCTTAGCCAACTGTTGTTATTAATCCTTATGATTTCCCACTTCTTTAATGAGAGAAGAATACTACCTTTCCTATTGTTGTGTCATCATTATAGAAGGGATTTCTCCCTTGCTACAGGGAAGGAATGGCTACCTTCCGTCTCTAGGACAGAAGGGTAGGTTCCTGTATGGAAAAGCAGAAAATAAATTGATAGAAAGCAAGAAAGAACAGAAATATAAGAAACGGTCGGAAGCCCCTCTGCAAACAATGTTAGGGCTTGGCTCCAGCTACCTGCAAACAACTATTAGAAACAAAAAACCTGCAAAACAAGTTAAGAAATAAACCTGCAAGAAAATATGGCTTAGAAAACAACTAAGCTACTAAAGCAAATACATGAACAAACAATGGTATACCTTCTCTTTGGTGCAATGGGATACCATGCCCTGGATGGAAGAAGCACCTCTCTCTCTCTCTTGGCTATGGAGGAGCTATGGCTCAATGGAAGGATGAATGGATGAGAGGAGGGATTTGGGTGGCTTGAGAGACAAAGGGTCTCAAGGCATCCATGGGAAGCATAATAGTATGCAAAGAGAAGAGTGTTTTGAGAGTGACCCCCACCCCTCCTTTTATAACCTTTTTAGGGTTCTAAGCCCTTGGTCAGGGCTTTAGCCCCTTTTTTGGGCTTTTAGCCCCTTCCACCCTAACTTTAGCTCCTTGTAGGGGATTAGGCTCCTTTGAGGGGTTTTATCCCCTTTTGGAGGGTTTAGCCCCTAGGAGAGTTATTTAGGCTCCTTTTTGGGGTTTTTAATCCATTTTACTCATTTTTAAGCCTTTTTTAGGGTGTGGGGGTCTAATGGTGTGATACAAAGGTCGTGCATGGGTGTTTTTATGGAGAGAAATTCCTATGGCTTGGGGTACCACAACAGACATCTTAAATCCAGAAATCAATCCTTTCCTATATGCAAGAGAAACCAAATATCTAACACTAAAGGATCTCAATTCGTACCTTATTCTGGATGGTTGATGTAGATCCCTGTTGAGCTTTCCAACTCCAGCTTGAATTGATAAATTGCTTCCTCAACATTCAATAAACAAGACAAGCATGCTATATATAATTGTGTTAGACCTACTCTAGCATATATAATCAATAACATATAAGCACTTGAAATCATCCATGGATTAAATATTCATTCAAATACACATTATTGGACAGGAAAGGATATTTCTATTAATATAAAACATAGATTACAATAGAGACAACCTCTATCGACATGTCTGCGAATCGGAGAAACTGAGTCCCCCACTTGGGCCTCCACCACTTCAATCCTCCATCTCTCGATAGCAAGCTCACAGGCAAAGGGAAAGCTTGGGAAGAACACAAAAGTGCTCCAAGGGACAAAGGGAAGCAGAATCAAGTTAAGCTCCAGCAACAATGGACTATAGTTTTCTTGTTCTCAATTCCTCATGCCTTCAATGTATCCAAAGGGTTCCTTATATAGTTCTTCAATGGGTTAATGAAAGGTCGAATCCGAGCGATCTCAAGGCATATGGAAGGCCAGGAGACAAGTGAGTCGGATCCACATCAAGGAAAACTCCAAAAGAATTTGGCCTTTTGCACACATCCCGATGTACGTGGTTTTAGGGGTCAAATCCATGTATATACGTGATAAAGGGTTTAAAAGTCGCATATGGCAATTTTTGCATGTTTTAAGGGATGATCTTGGAAACATCAAAGGAAAACAAATGGTCCAGGGGGTCTAAGGAGTTTGCAGAGGGATAGGGAAGGCCATAAAAATGTGATTCACCATGTGTGGTAAAATCAACTATAACAGATGCCCCCTAATGTGTGAGGTCAGAGGGGTCATACGATGGCCAAAATACATTATAAGTCCATCCCAGAAGTCAAGTGATGAATAACCTAGTGGAAGAACCAACCATCCAATCAACACTATACAATGATACAACTCTGCACATAACTGCAAATACATATAGCAATCCTGGATACATAAGAGTACAATGGCCATGAATAGGCATGATACAATATGACATATGTGGTCATTGCCACGTACAATATAAATAGATCAGAATCTCCATGATGAAGATATACAAAGGATCATGATCTCCATGAAGACTGAAGATATATAATGGATCAAGATCTCCATAATGGCTGGAAATGTCTGACATATACTGGAATCAAGTCACGAGAGCTGAAATCTCATGAACACTTGTACGATCAAGGAGGTAGCATATAAGAGATTCCACCAGTCTGGAGGTTCTTCTACACAAACTGATACGAGTAAATGTCCTACTATGTGAATAGAGGTGTTGAGGTCAAACATAGTATTCCATCGTCTAATTACCGGTCATTGATGTATACCATTAACATACGCGAGATCACCCACCGATAATGAAAATGAGAATCAAGGTACTAGAGTGCAAACTAACAAGTGTGAATAAATGTGTTGAGGTCGAACACTTGAGAGAATCCATCGATTAGGGGACATTGATGTATTCCCAAAATACTGTCGATGGCAAGAGAACCTGCCACTGAAGACTGCAAGTCTCAAGGCAATAAAAAATGACTCTAGATTCCTATCCCAAAATAAATGATCTGAAGTCGATGGGATGAAATCCACTGAAAGGAGGGAATTAAGGCATCCCCCATCATCCAACATAAGGTACTCAACAAATATGTATAATGTGGAAGGACTCAATCATAAGGTGCACGAACTAGTAACTATACCGGGAGTGGCTAACATGCAAAGTCAAGATAACAGAGGAATGGCCGACTCAGGTTTCAACTTCCTACGAATAAGAGCATGTTGCAGCTGCAACAAATCTCCCCAAATTTATTAAAATTTTGGGTCCCCTTCCCCTGATTTAGCATTATTTGTTGATTTTGAACTCTTGAGCCTTTGAGCACGTTGTCTTTTCAGTGGCTTTGAAGTTTGATTGTCGATCTATTTGAAATTGCCATGTTGGGATTTATGATGAGTTGCACTTCCTAAGTTTGTGGATTGAACCAGGTGGGTTTTTGGAGGATCGTCGTTACGAAAGTTTAGGAGGTTTCTGTTTTATTAAATTTAAAGCTATCTAAAACTCTTAGCGATTTTTGGTCGTGCTTCTATCTTTGTTGGATCGGAAGCTACTACCTCTCCCTCGTCCGTCGTTGCGGCTCCTAAAGTGATTCAGATTCCGTTGTCCAAACACTTCCGATGTCCGATGTGAAGTTTTCCCTGCTCATGTGCATTAACCTTTTCCCTTTCGCCGTTGCGGCTGGGAAAGTCGTTCCACATCTGATGCCAAAGCCTTCCGACTACCGACTTAGATATTTCCCGCTCAAGGCTTAGTCAAATTTCTTTCCAGATTGACAAAGGCGCCAGGCTGTTCTCTTATGGTCAGCCGTTGCAGATGGATAATGCTAATGTTTAACACACTTTTTCAAAGGATAATGCACAACCATTGACTGCAGGTAGGACGAAATGCCGGTAAGGTCACGAGGAAAAGGACAAAGTTGAAGACAACCAAACACAGAACCAAAAGGTCTAGCAATTACTCAACTGCTCGTCAGTACACGCAAAAGAAGAAAGGCATCTGAAGCGTTGGGAACTGAAAGGTCATGAACTGGGAGGCATCCCAAGCGATTGGCTGCAGTAGTTTAAATATTGTAAAGATAGGACTTAGAAAGGGATTTTTCCCGAAAATTTTTGAAAAAAAAACTCTTTTGCTTGTAAGAGGAACTATTTTGTTTTACAGTCAGAAAGTGAACTTTTTGCCTGCTGGAGAGAGAGAAAATGTGGAATGTATCAATGCTACTAAATGAATAATGTTGAAGAGGAACTATTTCATTTTCAGCCGTGTTTCATTTACTGCAAGAGTATTTAACTTCCTGAACCTATGTTCTTGTTGAGTGTTCTTCAGTATTTTTTGGGATATCTTCCACTGTGAGTAATAAATGTTGTTCATAAAATAATCGGCTATCTGGTTGTTTAAATATCTGTAATCGTTCATGTGTCTTGAATGAAGTACCAGCTATCTGTAACTCTTCATGATGCACGTACAAAATGTATTACTCACCAATGAATGATAACTCTGCTCCCTAGGGATAGTTTAGGTAGTTAGTTTATTTGTGTTATGTTGTATGTGTTTTTGGATGCTTGCGAACCTTAAGACGAGAGGTAAGAACCTGCGCATCACATTGTGACTATTCCCCGCATCTACAGCACCCTGCATTGTTAGTTAGGCACTTACATATCATACATTAAGTAAAAAAATAGCAAAAACTCGGTGGGTCGGGCCACAATCGGTACAGAATTTGTTTTGTTACTTTGACCTACGGTAGCCGGACCGTAAACCGGATGGATTCCCTATACCAAAAAGTCAACAGGCTAGTTGGGAACGTTGATTGGGGAGAATCCCTTACTATTGTCGCCTGTGAATTTCCAGGCCCCAATAGTTTTGGCGCTAGAAGGAGGGCCGCCAGTGCATGGCTGGTCGAGGAAACCCGTTTTCCTGAGAATATTCCACCGGTAACAGTTCTGAAAGCAGTGGGTTCCGTAATCCAATTCCGAAAGAAAGAGAACATCTATACTCTGTTGATAATGAAATTGTTAATGACCTAAGAAGACATACCAGGGCATATGTAAAGAATATTGGAGGATTTCCAGTCATCCCTGAACTGCCCAGAAGAGAGTATAAAAGGAAGGATCGTCCTGAAGCAGAAGGCTCAGTGTTGGTGGGAGACTGGGAAGAGCTTGTTGAATCTGCTTTACAAGAGGTTGTACTACCTTTGAATCAAGAAGGCCCAGAAACCCCTCACAGTTCTCTTGCTCACACTCCAGTTGGTTCACCTCCTCACTCCCCACCCAGACTCATGGTAGGCTTAAATGCTAATCCACCACCTAACCCACCTAATCCACCTCCTGCATGGAGAGCCAGATCACCATTAAACCTTACACCTCCTTTACATGACCTACCTCAAGCCTTTGACAAGATGTTGCCCAAGTTCGATCCCAATGAGAAAATACTGGTAGATGATCACTTACAAAGCTTTTACTTGGCAATTGAAGGATTAAGGGCTGGGGAACATGAAGACATGGTATGCAGACTTTTCCCGCATACCCTCAAAGGAGCCGCAGCGTCATGGTACTTTGGATTTCCTGCTAACTCTATCCCTGATTGGGATACCTTCGAAAGAATGTTCAGAAGTAAGTATGCAACTCAGAAAACTCATGCCGCTCTCATGAAAGGGCTGTGCGCGTTGAAGAAAGAAAGAAAATAAAAGGTGCACACTTTCACTCAAAGGTTTGCAGCATATCTCAAGAACTTCTCTGAAACCGATAAGCCTTCGGACAAAGTTCTTATTGAATACTATACTTCAGCTTTAGGCCCTGATTTGGCCATGTTTTCCAAAGGTAAATCCAAGCCTACTCTGACAAAAGCTTATGAGGAAGCAGAAGTGGTGGAAGCTGAAAGAGAGAGCATTGAAGACTATCTCGAACAGTCTGGAGAGAAAGGTATAGGAAGAAAAACCTTATTGTTTTCCAAGCCTAAGGAAGAAAAAGTCTCCAGATTTGGAAAATATGGCCAAAATGATGCAGAAGCTTTCCAATAAAATCATAGATATGGAGAAAGAAAAGGAGGCACAAAATTTTTTTAAGCCATATTATAAGAAAAGAGAGGATAACCACCATTCTCAACCGCCTCCTCAAAATACTGCATCTATGAACTTAACAGAGGTGGGCTTGGATAATTTTTGCACATTCCACCAAGAGCCACATTCTGAGAAGAATTGTCCGCAGTGGATAAATTCGATGACGTTGGTCATGAATCAGCTGTTAGATTCTAGATTGACAGAAGAGGGAAATGAGGAAAGAAAAGAAAATTCTGCTTCCACGTCTACTCAGGAACAGGAAAAGGAAACCTTGGCTTTATGGAATTTTGTCTCACTATTTGATGCTGAAGAAGAAAAGACTCAGGGGTTTAAAGGCGTTATGGAAACCAACGTAGCCACAAGGAGCCAAGGGACAGTTTGGGAAGACAGTCTTATACTCCCAAAGATTAAGAGGCTGCAGAGAAACGTTAAGAAGAGATTTCAAGAAAAATCATTGGCTGATAAAATTCTAGAGTTCACTGTCACCATCCAACATCCTAGGTAGAGTAACGCGCAGGCCAAACCCAGTGAAGAAATTGCTGGAAAACCCCATCCCATTGAGAAGCCGATGGATTATGACATTGTGGAATATTTAAAGAAGATAAAAGCGACGGTTCCACTATTCAAAATGTGTAAAGTGCCTTAGCAAAAGGAAAGACTGTTGAAAGCGCTGTAAACATTGGATGAGAATCTACCCGCGAGTAACCAACCTCAGGAGGAGGAATAAATTGGAGAAACCAGCGTTGAAGGTAAGTCTAAAAGCAAACATCCACCTTTCCTCCTCACGTTTGAAATTTTCAATCATAATGTACATAACTGCTTGGTAGACTCAGGGGCGTTAGTAAATGTTATGCCCATATCAGTCTGTAAAAAGATCAATGCACCGTCCACGTGGAGGGTGGTTCAATTGGACAGAACGGATGTGAAGGTTATTGGTGAGCTGGAAGATGTCCTAGTCCGTCTGGCATCTAATGACAAAGTGTGCCAATTTATTAACATCGTGGTGGTTGATATACCAGATGCTTACGGTCTCATCCTAAGTAGAGATTGGTCGGCCAAATTAAATGGATATTTCACCTCAGATTAGTCGCACCTATGGTTGCCATACAAAGGAAGTCCGAATCAGATCAAGATTTTAAGAGAGCCTCACATGAAGTACAATGTTACTCAATTGGAGGAGAAGAACGTACCAGTGGATTCTGTATTGGGAAACTATTTTATTGAGTTGGAACCAGGTAATTACCAAGCAGAAGAATCCAGCAACACATCTGATACCTAGCCTGATCTCCTTCGATTCTCACAGGCTGATGAGATTGACTGTAAAATAGTAGACTTAGCAGTAGGAGTAGATTCATTTCCAGTAGTTAATGATTTTTGGACTTTATTTTTCGATGGCTCTAAGACATTAGAAGGGTCAGGGGCTGGCTGTGTCCTGATTGACCCATAGAAGAATAAACATTTCCTGTCATGTAGATTAGAGTTTGAGTGTACTAATAATACAGCTGAGTATGAAGCACTGGTGTAGGGACTAAAGAAGGCAATTGAATTAAAGGTAAGTAATCTAAAAGTTTTTGGGGATTCTGAAATAATTGTGAAACAAATCCGGAATCAGATACATTGTATTTCTCCCCAGTTAAAAGCCTACCAGAATGAGGTATGGGATTTACTGAAATATTTTAATGCATTTAACATTATTTCAGTTCCAAGAATAAAAAATGCAGCTACTGACTTATTAGCCACTTCGGCCGCTAGACTCGTACCCACTAATAATCGATGTTCTGTTGAACTTCTTTTCAGGCCCTCTATACCTGATATGATTACGAACCTACGAGTGTTCGATGATGACCAACAGATCATAGAATGTTTAACGAATGATGAGGTGTTCAAAGGAGCGATCATAGACGATGAAGAGCATCATGCTGAGATGAAATATGATAATTTCATTCCTAAAGGAGTCAGAATGTTGGAAAAAATGTTTGATTTGAATGAAAAATTCAGAAGACCACCCAACGTAAAGACACACAGCTCATCGCTACAGTTCGAACTGATAAATTTGGGGCCTGAAATGGCTCCTAAATTTGTGAATCTCGGCAAGTGATGTTCGCCAATAGAAAGAGACAAATTCATCAGTCTGTTTAAACAGTATAAAGATGTTTTCGCATGGACGTATGAAGATTTGAAAACGTATGACACCAGCATCATCAAGAGGGTGGTTCCCATCAAGGCCGGAGTCAAGCCATATCAGTAGCCTTTGAGGAAAATGCATCCGAAATTGGAACCATTGATTCAAAGTGAAGTGAAGAAGTTATTGGACGCAAGAATCATCTTCAAAGTCAGACACTCTAAGTGGGTATCAAATTTGGTACCAGTAAGGAAAAAGTCTGGAGAAATCAGACTCTGCGTGGATTTCAAGAACTTAAACCGTGCATCAGATAAAGATAACTATCATGTGCCACCCATGGAGCAGCTACTACAGATGGTTTCAGGTTCTGAACTATTTTCATTATTAGATGGTTTCTCTGGCTACAACTAAGTATTAGTGGCTGAAGAAGACAGATTAAAGACAACGTTCAGAACTAAATGGGGAACCTTTGCCTATAGAAGAATGCCTTTTGGGCTTATAAATGCTGGGGAAACATTTTAGAGGGCTATGGACATAGATTTCCACGGGCTGATTGGCCGAAGCGTTGTAGTATACCTTGATGATATTACAATATTCTCGAAGAAAAGGGGAGAACATGCGTTTCAATTGAGGCAAATTTTTGAATGCTGTCGTAAGTATGGCATTTCACTCAATCCTAAGAAATGTGTATTCGCTGTCATGGAAGGAAAATTGTTGGGCCACATAGTTTCAAAGCAAGGGATCTCCATTGACCCAGAAAGAATCAAGGCCATTGAACAAATCCCCTTACCCCATAATAAAAAAGGGATGCAATCCTTCATGGGAACCATAAATTTCGTACAAAGGTTTGTGCCTGATTTCGCCCAGACTGTTAAGCCGCTTTAGCAGATGGTCAAGCAGAACGTACAATTCAAGTGGACTGATCTTGAGAAGAATGCTTTCAGCAAAATTAAAACTGCTGTTGCACATGCACCTTCCTTGAAAAGTCCAGATTTCGATAAAGACTTTATTCTATCTACATTCGCATCCGATGATTCACTGGCTGCTGTGCTCACCCAAAAGGAAGAAGGGGGGGATGAATTCCCAATATCCTTCATGAGTACTGGTCTACAAGGGGCTGAATTAAACTACCCAGCCATTGACAAGCAAGCTTACGCGGTATTTAAGGCAGTAAAGCAATTCAGGCCTTATATATTAAAAAATTGAACCAAGGTAATAGTCCCCTACCCGGCTGTAAGATCCCTTCTCATACAGAAAAAGTTAGGAGAAAGAAGGGGCAATTGGGTAATAGCTCTTCAAGAATATGACCTTGAATTCAAGCCAACCTCTATAGTGAAAGGTCAAGGGTTGTGCAAATTGATGACTGAAAGAAGGGATAACGAAGAACAAGCATGGGAGGATGAGGCTGAATTACATGTAATGGATGTATGTCCTTTATTTACAGCTCCTGAGTCTTGGTATAGAGACCTCGTGCATTACCTACAATCAGGGCTGTTGCCAGAACATTGGAATTCCAAACAAAGAAGAGCTCTGTGTCTTAAATCGGCCTCCTATCAACTTGTCGAAGGAGTATTATTCAGAAAGAATTATGACAGGGTTCTCCTCAGATGTCTAGAAAAAGAAGATGCGAAGAAAGTAATTTCAGAATTACATGATGGTCCTGCTGGGGCACATTATTCAGGAGACACTACAGCCCATAAAATCCTCAGAGCTGGTTACTATTGGCCTACACTCTTCAAGGATGCACATGCACATGTCAGGAAATGTGATATTTGCCAAAGGTGTGGTGGGAGATAGCCTAAAGCAGCAGCACCCCTAAATCCTATGATGATCACGGAACCTTTCGAGCAATGGGGATTGGATATTATTGGAGAAATAAAACCAAATTCCTCTCTATAGCACAAGTACATTCTGACCGCTACGGATTATTTCACTCGCTGGGTCGAAGCTATTCCGCTGCGCAAGATAAATGAAGACGAAGTCATCAGTTTCGTACAAGACCACATCATGACCAGGTTTGGATTTCCAGTTTCGTTAGTTTTTGATAATGCTAAATACTTTTCGTCAATTAAATTAACTGCTTTCACTCATGATAAAGGGATGAAATTGCATTATTCTGCTAACTACTATCCGCAAGGGAATGGCCTGGCTGAATCTTCTAATAAAAACCTCATTAGAATTCTGAATAAGACTGTAATAGAAAACCAGAGAAGTTGGCATTCAGCCTTACCCAACGCCCTATGGGCTGACAGAGTCACCCCCAAGTCTGCGATAGGAGTGTCACCCTATACCCTTGTCTATGGTAAAGAAGCCATCCTTCCTCCCAATATCATGCTACCATCCTCCATACTAGGTCAAGAGTCTAGAGGGTCTGATGATGAAGTTTTACAGATAAGGATATATAATCTACTGAAAGCAGAAGAAGCTAGGTCTAAAGCTAAAGAGCGCTTTAAGCAACAACAAGAGTCAGTTAAGAGATGGTTTGACAAGCACAAAGCTGGAACAAAGGATTTTGAAGTAGGAGACTTAGTCCTCAAATGGGATCACCCTCATGATGAGAAAGGAAAGCATACCAAATTCTAGCAGTTGTGGGTAGGCCCTTTTCAGATTGCAGCCAAGATTGGTCCTTCTACTTATAAGCTACAGGATTTACAGGGTTGGGAGGAGAAATTTCCAGTTAATGGTTTGGTTCTCAAGTCTTATTTTTCTTGAGTTTTCTTTGAGATTTTCTATCTTGTATATAAATAAGCTGTTTGGTTGTCTTTTGAGTTATGTTTTCGTTTGTTTAAGCTTAAGTTTATTGGTTCCAATAAGGGGAATGAACTCGCAGTTACTTGGAAAACATCAAGTTTGTTTGGGTATGATAAATGTGGTGAGTATCAGGCTATGTGTTGCTAATTGAACCTCTTCCAGTTTAGCAGTTTTCTCAAATAATTCTGTGTGCATTGAAGTCCTGCTTAATCCCTATGAAATAAACTAGATTCCAAGAGTCCGGGATACTATGTTGAGGCTCCATCCACTTCACACTTAAAATGTACTAGGGGGCAATAGTAGAGGACCCATGGAAGAGAAGCAAGGTGAACAGTATATTAAATATAAATCATCCCATGCCAGGAAACAAATGCCAAAAGGCCGATAAGAATCAAAGAACTCCTATGAAAAGCATTGTACGTCAAAGCAGATGCTGAATCATAAGTACTTAATTGCCGAAAGATCCTCTCCGTCCGTGAGCTTAAACTTGAAGTACACCACTCACACAAAAGGACACTATGGGATAGAGGATCCTGAAGTAACATTCAGTAAGAAAGGCATGTAAGCAAACTCATATGAAAAGGGACAAAGGTCCAAAAGCACAAGAAAAAGTGTTAAAATGGCATGGGAATGAGGAACAAATGAATATTTCAGTTTACCATATGCTACAATCCTGTGGTGTCCAAAGCTATTAGCCACCTGAAGATAGGTAATAATGAAACTCATCCTCTGGCCTCAGCATAGTTATCTGGACTTAACGATTCTGGTTTCCACTCTCCATAATCGGTCTGTCATCAATGATTAAGGGTACACACTTCGGTCATTTGAGAAATCCATATTGTTGAAAGAATTCAATATGATGCTTTTGCTGTTAAACAGTCTATCACTCAAATATCAATCGACCAGAGATCTAGGTTCACCAGGTAATCTCCAATTGTTGCAGCTACAATAAATCTCCCCAAATTTATTAAAATTTTGGGTCCCCTTCCCCTGATTTAGCATTATTTGTTGATTTTGAACTCTTGAGCCTTTGAGCACATTGTCTTTTCAGTGGCTTTGAAGTTTGATTGTCGATCTGTTTGAAATTGCCATGTTGGGATTTATGATGAGTCGCACTTCCTAAGTTTGTGGATTGAACCAGGTGGGTTTTTGGAGGATCGTCGTTATGAAAGTTTACCGGGTTTCTGTTTGATTAAATTTAAAGCTATCTAAAACTCTTAGCGATTTCTGGTCGTGCTTCTATCTTTGTTGGATCGGAAGCTACTACCTCTTCCTCATCTGCCGTTGCAGCTCCTAAAGCGATTCAGCTTCTGATGTCCAAACACTTCCGACATCCGATGTGAAGTTTTCCCTGCTCACGTGCATTAACCTTTTTCCCTTTCGCCGTTGCGGTTGGGAAAGTCGTTCCGCATCTGATGTCCAAAGCCGTCTGAATTCCGATTTAAGTCTCTCCAGCCCACATTCTTGCACCACTTTAGCTCTTTTCCCTTCTGCCGTTGTGGACAAGAAAGTGTTTCCACGTCCGATTCCAAATCCTTCCGACTGCCGACTTAGATATTTCCCGCTCAAGGCTTAGTCGAATTTCTTTCCAGATTGACAAAGGCGCCAGGCTGTTTTCTTATGGTTAGCCATTGCAGATGGATAATGCTAATGTTTAACATGCTTTTTCAAAGGATAATGCACAGCCATTGACTGCAGGTAGGACGAAATGCTGGTAAGGTTGCGAGGAAAAGGACAAAGTTGAAGACAACCAAACGCAGAACCAAAAGGTCCAGTAATTACTCAACTGCTCGTGAGTACACGCAAAAGAAGAAAGGAATATGAAGCATTGGGAACTAAAAGGTCATGAAATGGGAGGCAGCCCAAGCGATTGGCTGCAGTAGTTTAAATATTGTAAAGATATGACTTAGAAAGGGCTTTTTCCCGAAATTTTTTGAAAAAAAAACTCTTTTGCTTGTAAGAGGAACTATTTCGTTTTACAGTTAGAAAGTGAACTTTTTGCCTGCTGGAGAGAGCGAAAATGTGGAATGTATCAATGCTACTAAATGAATAATGTTGAAGAGGAACTATTTCGTTTTCAGCCGTGTTTCATTTACTGCGAGAGTATTTAACTTCCTGAACCTATGTTCTTGTTGAGTGTTCTTCAGTATTTTTTGGGATATCTTCCACTGTGAGTAATAAATGTTGTTCATAAAATAATCGGCTATCTGGTTGTTTAAATATCTGTAATCGTTCATGTGTCTTGAATGAAGTACCAGCTATCTGTAACTCTTCATGATGCACGTACAAAATGTATTACTCACCAATGAATGATAACTCTTCTCCCTAGGGATAGTTTAGGTAGTTAGTTTATTTGTGTTATGTTGTGTGTGTTTTTGGATGCTTGCGAACCTTAAGACGAGAGGTAAGAACCTGGGCATCACATTGTGACTATTCCCCGCATCTACAGCACCCTACATTGTTAGTTATGTACTTGCATATCATACATTAAGTCAAAAAATAGCAAAAACTCGGTGGGTCGGGCCGCAACCGGTACAGACTTTGTTTTGTTACTTTGACCTACGGTAGCCGGACCGTAAACCGGACAGATTCCCTATACCAAATAGTCAACGGGATAGTTGGGAACATTGATTGGGGAGAATCCCTTACTGTTGTCACCTACGAATTTCCAGGCCCCAACAGAGCATAAAGGAAAATGGTGACTGAATGTAGGCAGCATAGACTTGATATACAAAACTGGGACATCTCTGCGACACAAGAGGCATCGACAGAGGCTCCATAGGGACTGGAAGCTTAACTGGTTGGTGGAGATAAACTCAGATACATGAGTATAGCTCCTAAAGTCAAAATATTAACCCAACCAATGGATGTGATATACAGTGCTCTGTTCGAAGGTGACACGACTCGACTGCTGCCAAAGATAACATCTTTTCTTGTCCAGCTTTTTGGTTTTTTAATTTTTTGGACTTTTTAAAATATTTGAAAAGCTTGAAAAAGAATAAAATTGCTTTAAAGTTATAGACTAGGAGGAGACGAGTGTCAAATGAGAAAAAAAACTAGTTCCAAGCAGTGGAACATACCTATGCTCAATGCAAGGATACATGTGTAGGATAGTGACTCTCAGGGGAAAGTCCCTTCCTGGTAAAAATAGGGAATCAAGCTGCAAAGGATATATAAAATGACTTTGCGTGGCTAGACATTAGACAAGCTCGGGCTACATGGTTGATACTCAAAGTCAAGGAAGCCAGCATAAGGCTCAATGAGGCAGGCAAATCTCATGATAATGCAATTACAACTTGACATAAGGGAGTCCGAGGGAAAAAGGCCAACAAAAGATCAAGAGGAGTATGAGGCTCTTGTGAAATGTCATGGCAATACTATACAATGGACTCCCACACCCTAAAGGACAAAACTGTTGGCATGGGCACCAAATGCAAATAAGGAGCTAACTAGGGTACCCATGTAAGTTCAAGCTCTATCATTCTAATCATGCCACTTCTAAAACAACAAGAAGGTTCCATGACAAGATAGAATGGGTTCGTACCTACGGTTATAATGAAATGGTCATAAGGTCATGCAAAATGAAAATGGAGGTAAAACCTAACCTATATGCCAGTTTAAACATGATACCTGAAATCGATACAAATGGGTCAAAACAATGGTCGAAACGACCCTCAAAACGGTCTCTTACATCATATATTAGTAAAAAACGGCCCAAAAGGGTCAGAAATGGTCCGAAACTATAGAAAAGGTGGTCAAAATTTTCAAAAATTTGAAAAATTTCTATAAATAGTAAAAAATTCAACACATTATATAACATTTGAAAATTTTACCCAATTGAGCTCAAAACTTCAAACACGAATTCCGGGAGATCCAGCCAGCGGAATCCGACACCATTTTTTCCAGGTAATTTCCCATGCCCTGCTCTTTCATTTTCATGTAAGTTTTTCAATTTTCCATGGTACAATTTGATTTCTAGGCCACCCTAAAGTATGCGCCATCGACCATGCAGAAATTGAGGATTTTTCCGCATATAGGGCTGGATATATGCGGAAAAAGGCCTCAAAGTCACGTACATATGCGAATGTTTAGCAAACAGTCGCGTATGCAGCTGCGTTCAAGTTTTCTAAGAATTCTAATGACCCAAACTTGAATTAAATGTGCAGGATGGTTCTAGAATGGAGGGAATGTGAGCACGGGGATGTAGAAGAAGCAGTACAGGGTGATCTAATGGCACAACAGGCTCTTCGTGCATGCAGGCTCTACAAGTTTTGGTGTCTTGGTGGCTTAAGGGCCAAACCAAGACTGCTGCAAATGCTAGTAGACTACTGGGATCCTGACTCAGAGTATTTTGAGATTGATGGGATGTCCCTCACCATAGAAGTGGAGGACATATACTTTATTACTGGATTGTCCTGACGGGGGAGGTGATGAACCTTCATTCTCGCAGGCCCAGAGGTGGCCTCACCATAGATGAGTACATAGCAGTGTATTGTTATCCGGACACAGACAAGGTTGGGAGTCAGATCCCAACTAACTCCATACAGGTGCTAGGCCTAAAGGCCATACTATTGACACTGGGTAGGATAGCAGGGATAGCCTCATTCCACCAGGCCTCACGACCTCTGATGTTCTATGCGGTGGAGTGTATGAGACCCACGGTTTACGATTGGAGCACTGCAATATTGGGCAACATGAAGCACCAGCTCAGCGAGTGAAAGATGGGTAGAGTACGAAACTTCGGTTTCAGTAGCATACTGAGCACATTTTTCTTTGAGCGTGTTCCAAGATTGAGCCCTAGAGTTGATGTTCCTCTTCACGGGGTTCGAGATCTATCCCAACGATTTTCGGTAGATGCGATGCACAGACTGGGTGGAGGTAGGGTGTCCAACCCCTATCCAACTACTTTATTTCCATGGTGGCGGCTGCAGATATTTGCCATCGATGACTACCCCTATGCGGGGATATATTTTCTGGGAGATCCCGACATGCCACTACCACTAGGATCAGCATACAGTGACATTGGTAACGAATCCCAACCCTCTTTTTAAGTTTTCTGAGTTATTGATTTTTTTTGTGTTTTTTGATATATGGAATCAAAAAGACATGTTTTTGTGTGACAACACATAGTGACATCCTATCATATGTATGCATATGTAGGACCACGATGGCCTGAAGGCTTCCCTCATCATAGACGAAGGGGAAGAGGAGATGATATTACGGGTGTGGATGCGGAGTGAACGCTCCAAAGCATTCATACCAACTTCATGTGGCTGACACATAGGGTACCCATGGCGCAGGTCGAGGACCTTCCTGAGGCCATGCAATGTGGGTGTGGTTGTTTCGATGGCTAGCTAGAGCTGTGGTGACATTTCATGATCAGAACCCCCCTCCTCCTCCCTAGGATTAGATACTTGGGAGTGATACATTTTGTACTACCATGTATTTATATTTTGGTGGCTCGGAAGCACCATTTTTGTATTACGACACTATGTATTATCACATTTTGGATGTTTAATGAATTATTTTTATGATGATCAGTTTATTTATTTACATGTGTAAAAATGTATGTTTGTGGTGAGCTTATTATCTATGAAACAAATTCCAATCTAACACATAGTTAGCATATGAGTAAGCAACTTGATTATAAATTCTTGGAACATGTATGTATGTTATGTTGTCAAATTTTTGTTATAACAATCTCACACGTAAGAATATTCGTAATAATGTTGGATCTCTAACATGATACAAGCCATTAAGCTGTGACACTACAAACTCAAAATCAAGACGTAGCTCAAGAGATAGAACAACATGTGAAATGGAATCCCATAGAATCTCGATAACGACACTATATTCAACAACATTGTTTGAAGAGGGCCGTAAACATACGCCTCCTGAAGACATCACCTGAGCCATAGGAGTATAAATCACCCAAGCAGCAGAGGCTGAGTGTTGAGTGTGATGGCTTGCACCATCTGCGAATCCTATATAGATGGAAGAATCCATTGATATCTGCCATAATAAAAAGAAGCTAATCAACAAACCCGATCACCATGAGAAAAACCTAACTATGCAAAATGCTGTACAATAATATACAATAGTTAGCCCTGGCTGAAAATCATACATAGTACTTTTTAAGATAGAGCCTATTTTTAGGCTCTGCTAAGGCCGTATCTTCGTAATCTACTAGATCATAAGCGCCCTTATCTAACACACGTTTAACCACGTAAGGACCATACCACATGGGGTTGAATTTTCCTACCCCCAAGGGTTCGTTAGCTTGATCCCACAAAAGGACCAAATCTCCTTCACTAAACTTCCTTGGATGGACAGATTTATCATACTAGACCTTGACACGATGCTTATTCACCTCTAGAGCCACTAAATCATCTCGATGCTGCTCATCAAGATGCTCTAAATGGACCAAACATTATTCCAATGGGGAAGTGTTTGGTAAGAGCTCGATGGCTAGCTTCAAAGAAGGGATTTCGCACTCAACCGCCAATATAAAATCCACTCCATGTACAAGCTGATATGGAGAAAAACCAGTGGTAGTCTTGACCACGGTCCTATAAGCCCACAAAGCAGGATATAACATGATATGCCAATTGGTCTTGATTTGTGCGGTGGTTTGTTGGAGAATGGACTTGAGTGATTTGTTCACAGCTTCAACCTGTCCATTTGCTTGAGGGTAATAAGAATAAGAATGCTCCTACTTATACCCTAAATTCAAGGCCAACTCTTCCATCATCTGATTCTGAAAGTGCCTACCATGGTCAGTGACAAGCTCTTTCGGAATACCGAATTGAGTAATAATCTGGTTGAATACAAAGTGTGCGGCTGTCTCACCATCAGATTTAATCATGGGCATAGCCTCAGCCCATTTTGTGAAGTAATCAACAACCATGATAATATGATGATGCTCCCCAGCTCAAGCCCCCACTTAGTGAAAGGACCAACGGTGATAATTGGATGTAATGGGGCAGGATGTGAGCGCATATTACGTGCGAACACCTGGCAAGGGTGGCATTTCTTGACCGCATTAACACAATATTTAAAGATCGACAGCCAAAAATAACTAGATCTCAATTTTTTTTGGGCCTCTTCATGAGTTAAACAACAATGTAAAATGGAATCTACCCCACGGTGGTACAATGTGTTATCCACTATGAGGTAATTCTTGGATACATGACGTAATAATCATCATTCATCCCGTGAAAGGTGAGTAGAGACCTTCAATGTTTGTAAATATATGATAATATCCCCATACCATGGATCCAATGTTGAGATTAAGAAGATGTGCTCATCGACAAATGTATATTCACAAGCCTCCTCCTCCTCCTCGCTTGGGAAATCAGAAATAAGCTCTGCAAAAATCAACGATTTCTTCGATTTTTCTGGAACAAACTTGAGATCTAATTCTTGCAAGATGACAATCCACTTATTATACTTTCCCCCTATCATCATTCTGGTGAGGACGAACTGAAATGGATTGAAATGGGCAACCACCAAGGTCTGGCGAAGGAGAATATAGTGTCTCAATCTTTGAACCGCATGAACGGTAGCTAAGGCAAGATTCTCCACATGGGACTAATGGATTTCTACATCTATAAGGTTCCAACTCAGATAATATATGACATGCTCTTGGAGCTCCTCATCCTCTTGAGCCAAAACCATACCAATCGTATCCATAGACGCGGCCACATAAAGAAGAAAATCATGGCTATAGTCGGGTGGACTAATCACTGGGGCCGATGCTAAGGCTCTCTTAAGCGCATCAAAGGACTCCTGGTCTCGCTCATCCCACCAAAAGGTAGTGTCTTTCTTCAAAAGAAGCATAAAGCCTTTAGTCAAATTGGAAAAGTTCACGATGAATCTCCATAAGAAGTTTGCCATGCCCTGCAAACATTGAAGATGTCTAATGTTTCTTGGGGGAGACAATTGAAGTATTGCCTCAACCTTCAAAGGGTCAACTCTTATACCCTCTTTGGAGACAATGAACCCTAATAAGTGACCAAGGTTCACGCAAAAGATGCACTTGTGAGGATTTAATCTGACCAAATAATGGCGGCACCTTTCAAACACTAATCTCAAATGGTAGCAATGACGCATCCTCTGACGAGAATGAGCAGTAGGGTCATCCAAAAAGACTTCAATAATAAATTTGAGATCATGGAAGATCAAGGTCATAGCCCGCTGAAAAGTGGCTACGATGTTTTTAAGGCCGAAAGGCATCTTCTGATATGCAAAGGTACCCCAAGGACAAATAAAGGTAGTCTTATGTTGGTCCTTAGGTTTGATCTGTATCTAATTGTATCCGAAAAAGACATCCATAAAGAAAAATACCTTGCTTCCTGCACACTCATCCAAAATCTGATCAATAAATGGTGTGGGAAAATTATCCTTAGGACAGGCATGTTTCAAGTCATGGAAATCAATGCATATACAGATAGTTCCCTATTTGTTATCAACTGAAACAGGGTTTGAAACCCACTCCATCTATGGAATGGGATAGATAAAACCATCATTCAACAACTTTTCTATCTTATCCTTAATCGCGGGTGCTTTCCTAGGATTCACCGCGCACAAGCGTTGTCGAACAGGCTTATCATTGGGATAAGTTTTAATTTCATACTCAACAATGCGAGGGTTGATACCTGGCATTTCCTCATATGACCAAGCAAATACATCATGAAATTATTTGAAAATCTCGGTATACTCTTGAATCTCAACATGGGAACATTCTAACCCAATATAGACATTCTCAATCTTGTCAGGATCTCGAGAGATATTGATAGGAATGGTAGGAGATATATTTGCCATGTTTCCATCAGCCATCAGACCAGGAGAGCTTAATGGAACCATGGGATTACCAATTCTCTCACTAAGAACCTCCCTAAAGTCCTCACGCTCCAAATGGTCAAGCTCGGGAAGGAAGTAAGATCTATGATGCAACCCTTCCCAAGGTGGCTCAACCCCAGACATAGCCTCAATAATAGCTTAATCTAAAGGAAAAAAACTATCAAGGCAGTCATGTGCGTGAGAAGACTAAAATTCCCATGCAGACAGCACATATGGGTCCTCCTCCTCTGTCCTTGAAGAGGAAGGACTAGACTCTGCAACACATTCTTGATATGCTATCATAGTTACAGGAAACAACACGTCCATTCCAATGGGCTCCCTCGAAGGAATTGATGTAGGAGGAATCCAAGAATATTCCATATGAGTGGTGCGAAAAGACACCAAACACAATGATGATGAAGCCTCACCGGAAGTAGACCTGATCACAAGAACAAGTGCAGGAAAACTAAATGATCCCATAAGGGATGGGTACATACCCACACCCACACTCCCAGTTTCCAGCTGAGAGTGTGCAACAATTGGGACAGAAGCTCCCAAAGATGCGGTAACACACGGATTCTTGAATGACATTTTATCAATTGTAACTATCTTCCCATTAAATGGAAAGCATACAACTCAGAATATAGAAGAAGCTACGAATTGCATACTGTACATCCAATTCCTACCCAGTAACATATTTTATTCAAGGGGCGCATCAACCACCTCGACCTCGATCGCGACGGTCTTCCCTCCCAAATGGACCTTAAGAGAAGGAAGAATTTCATGTGACCAAAATGATCTACCATCAAACGCAGTCAACATGGTAGTGGATTTAGACAACTCGGGGGAACCCAAACCATTCCAACACGCCAAATACATCACGAAAGTAGTAGCACCTTCGTCAATCACAGTATGCTTGACGGTCTTGCTAAGACATTCTACATGAATCAAGAGCGACACATAGTAAGGCAAGAGAGGCTGTAGTCCCATGGTTTCAAATTTGATGATGGATGAAGAATTATCATCGTTAACACCAAGAGCAGAAAGCAAAGCTTTCCTTTGCGAAGGACAACTCTGAAGTACTTTGAGTGCAGACATCGCACAAGGAGTGTGGCCCAAATCCTCGACAATAGAATAGTTCTAGGTGGCTTGAACATTAGGATTGTGCCCCAAACACTTAAGGAATCCCTTAGGAATGTGAGGAGAAGCTTCAGGTTTATCCACAGGTTTTTCAATACACAAAGGAATCTCGGGTGGAGTAGGTTCCTTTCCAAGGTTTGGTTGTGACGAACCATAGTCCTTCACACAAGTCACAACCTTAGCAACACACACCATGTTGATGCAACCATGAACAATACAACCTTATAGCGGATATTGATTCCCACCAGAATGATCATGGGTCCTCAAGTTCATATTTTGATTATGAGGTAAAGGGTTAGTAAGCACAGCTGGGCCCTGCGCTATGAACCTTGAGGCTTCTTCTATCCAAGGGCACAAGTGAGTGAGGTGGTCCTCACACAACTTGCAACGAAACTTAACCTTACATTTAGGCTGCTTGTCCCCCCCAACATTTTGGGCGTTCTTGTCATTAGAATTGGAATTTCCATTCTTATTCCCACCCTTATGATTGTTGTTACCCTTCTTCTTATTCCTTCCGGGTTGCTAGTCACCCTTCTAGTCCGATGATTGTACCTAAAGTACACTCACCGTTTGGGTGGGTTGAGATGAAGCCGTGGATTGTCTCGAAGCAGATTGGTTGATAGATAATTGAATGACCTGTTTCACAACCAAATCCATAGGTTTGGCACTCATACAACCAACAATTCCATCGGCATGTGGTCTAGGTTTGACCTTAGGGTCGAAACTAGAACGGAGCATTATGAATGATCTCATATAACAAACCTGATTGAGCATAAATCAAGTCCAATTCCTGTGCCCTAAAAATGGCTTGTTCCTCATTCTGAACTCTGGATGTAGAAACATCCTTCGCTATATAAGGTAGTAACGACTTAAGGAACCACTCGAGGAGAAACTCTGGCTGTATGAAGGCTTTAATCAATCTCTTCTGTCTACACCACTCTTGGATATGGTCCGAGATATGCATGGATTTATCTTGCTAAAATGTTGACAAGAGTTTTGTACCAACGTCGTAATGCACTAGTAACTAGAAGTGGTTGAGAAAAGTCATAGCTAGGTCATCAAACAAATTGAATGCCCCCCTAGGTAGCTCTATGTACCATTTTGCAGCATGCCCGATGAGGGTGCATTGAAATAGCCTTAAATGGATCGAATCTTCATGTAAGGAGTTAGAAGAGCACCATAGGTGAAATGTAGTAACATGTTCACTTGGATCTTCTCTTGGTTTTCCCTCAAACTTGGGAATGTCCAAGGGAATATTCATAAGGATAGCTGGCCAAGCTAGGTCATAAGATACCATATCGTTCGTCAGTCTCGACAAGTCAGGCAAATTTAACGTTGCGAGGAAAGGGAGCCTAGGTTGAGTAGGTCTATGAGGCACTCCTTGATAATTTTGGTTCACATAGGAGTGATTACCGTAACTACCATGGCCATGGCCATAGTATCCTCCTCCCATTTGACCTATGTAGGGTGGCATGGAAGCACCATAATGTGGTGTACCTTGACTGTTTGGGGGTACAAAGCCATAATTCAGGGAGTAAGCGGGTTTTTGATACCTGTACCCATAAGGTGAATAACTTTGTGCATACTACAGTCCATAATATGGTCCATAAGAAGTCCCATGAGATGTCCCATGAGAATCTCCATAGGTAGGAATAAACATTTTGGAAGTAAAAATATGACCTCTAGAAGTAGGAATATGACCTCTCGACACAACAGGAGGTACTTGACTTTGAGACACAACTACATGAGTAGCAGTAGTATGCACATGACTCGTAGCAACATTCCAGCCCGAAGGACCACGTGAATGTGGGGGAGGAATAGCATTTAAAGAACTAGGAATATAGGACGAAGGGATATGTGAAATCACGCAAGTGGTATTCCCTACAGTCGCTCATCTTGGCTCTGGTATATGAATAGGACTACTAGCACTAGGTCTAGGATGAACATGTGATGTAGCCTCCACTACTAGGATGGAGGGTGTAATGTGACTCGTGCTCCCAAATCTCTTCGCATGGAAAGGAATGGGAATGCCCCCAAGCATAGTGCTAAGATCAAATCCTGACTCGGCATGGAACGCTGGGTCATGTGCAGGGATGTCAGGCATGCCATAACTAACATAACTAGTGCTCGTAGGTTCATGATGAGTCTCGTCGTCCGGCATCCAATACCGATGACCTGTGGATGAGGGATCATACCCAGAGTGTGTAGGTTTATCATATGAAGGAGTGAACCTAGAGTGTGTAGGTATATCAGGTGAATGATCATACACAGGGGTAGGATCATCTTCTCCAACCTCCTAAGGTGGAGAAGAAAGCTCAGGAATTTCATCTTCATGATCTCCCATTGTGTGTGACTCAATGTGAGAAGTAGCCCGCTTGGACTGTCTATTTCTCTCTCCCAAAGGAGGAGGAGATGTAGAAGGTAGAAGTCCTACTAAGCGACAAGAACGGCGGGGTGCCGCACCTGAATCCACAATGACTAAAAAAATGAAAAAGACTCTCTAATTACGCAAACCCTAAGCAAGCTAACGTGCACAGAGCATACGCCAATATAATCTAAATCCAATCACAAGCAAACGAGGGTAGGATATGTGAGTTCCCGAATGAAGCAGGTATGTCTCGCCTAGGAGAGGATTGAGACTCCCATACACAACAAGCGGAGGTTCGTAACCAATTATTGTGGCCCTCAACTTCAACGCATATAGCAATTGTGCTGTCTGACCCCAACCTGGCTGGGACACCTAAATAATAACCCCTACGAAGTACCCCCTCGATAACCTAGGTAAGGAAACTAAGGTCACCTCAATATAATCAATGCTCAGGTGGATAGTCGCAGGCGGGATTGACCATATGGGTAGGGTAGCAAAGCCCAAAACTCTCGAAAGAGCCCCTAGATACGAATACAATCCTAGAAATATCTCCAGTGCTACTTAGTTATGACTAGGGGTCATCCCAATCAATAACTTCTCACACTGCCTCATGCTTAAATCCCTTGTAAGAGGAGGATCATGAGAAACACTAATTATACCAAGGAATTTCACACTCTCACCTAGACAGAGACATACATGTTGTTGTTTAGTGGTCTTGGAGAATTTACTCACAATGAACTATTCCAAGACCCTAAAACCTAATCTTGTTGGTGTACCCTATCAAAGAAAATAGTGTAATCCATTTTAATTAAGCGTTGATTTTATTTGGATTTATTACTCAAAAAAGGTAGATGACCGTGCAACCAATGGTGTTATGACGCAAGTTGAAGTAAAATGCACACCTAACAATCAATACAAATGCATTGTGTCGAATAAAAAATAGGGCATGCTACTACATGAAATGCAAAATTTTCTTCAAATGACAAATGCAGTCATTCCTATATGAAATCCTAACTAATACTTCTCTAAGCAAACCTAGTGCAAGTACCATGCAAAGTGCAAAGTGCAATGCATAATGCTGCAAAGAAGCAAATTTTTTTGGATTTTTTGAATAAAAATGAGATACTAAAGAGAAAGAATGATTGTACTTTCCCCAGACTTTGCAAGCACAATCAAACATCACTCACGCAAAGTACTAAGGTAAAGAAATCTAATGCACTAATCCCAAAACAAAAAATAAAAAATGTGATGACAAGAACATTCTTAAAAAAAAATTTACCCTAAAAAAGGTGTCTCTGGTTAGAAATAGAGGTGTATATAGACTCTAGCAGTATTAAAGGGGACTCAACAATCATCGAAATTCACCCAGCAACAATCAATCTTCCTAAAAAAATGCAAAACTCAGGGCATACGTGACTGTTCGCAGTAAACCCACGTATGTACACATATATAGCAGTCAAAGCCATGTGTATATGCGACTGTGAGTTAAAAACTCGCATGCAGGAAGAAAAATGTATAAAAAGAAAGGAAAATAGATAAACTGAGACAAAGTTCACACCAATCAGACACTACCAAGAAAACATTCCTTCAGAGCCGACTCAGAAACAGAGAAATAAGAGCAGTTCAAGAGCATTGAATGCTGATAAACCCCCCCAAAGGATAACTACTAGGAACTCCCCAGTGGAGTCGCCAATTCTATTACGGAGAGAAATTCCTATGGCTTGGGGTACCACAATAGACAACTTAACTCTAGAAATCAATCCTTTCCTATATGCAAGAGAAACCAAATATCTAACACTAAAAGATCTCGATTTGTACCTTATTTCGGACGGTTGATGTAGATCCCCGTTGAGATTTCCAACTCCAGCTTGAATTGATAAATTGCTTCCTCAACATTCAATAAACAAGACAAGCATGCTATATATGATTGTGTTAGACCTACTCTAGCATATATAATCAATAACATATAAGCACTTGAAATCATTCATGGATTAAATATTCATTCAAATACACATTATTGGACAGGAAAGGAAGTTTCTATTAATATAAAATAGAGATTACAATAGAGACAACCTTTGTCAGCACGTCTGCGAATCAAAGAAACTGAGTCCCCCACTTGGGCCTCCACCACTTCAATCCTCCATCTCTTGATAGCAAGCTCACAAGCAAAGGGAAAGCTTGGGAAGAACACAAAAGTGATCCAAGGGACAAAGGGATGCAGACTCAAGTATAAGCTCCGGCAACAATGGACTATAGTTTTCTTGCTCTCAATTCCTCATGCCTTCAATGTATCCAAAGGGTTCCTTATATAGCTCTTCAATGGGGTAATGAAAGGTTGAATCTAAGCGATCTCAAGGCATATGGAAGGCCAGGAGACAAGTGAGTCAGATCCACATCAAGGAAAACTCCAAAAGAATTTGGCATTTTGCACACATCCCGATGTACGCGGTTTTAGGGATCAAACCCGCGTATATACGTGATAAAGGGTTTAAAAGTTGAGTATGGCAATTTTTGCATGTTTTTAGGGATGATCTTGGAAACATCAAAGGAACAAAAATGGTCCATGGGGTCTAAGGAGTCTGTAGAGGGATAGGGAAGGCCATAAAAATGTGATTCACCATGTGTGGTAAAATCATCTATAACAGGTGTCCTTGGGTGGTGTAGGCCATGTAGAGTTGAGTGAGGGATTTTCTGAGTAAAAATATTTCCCCTTGATGTGTGAGGGTAGGAGCTCATCGTATGGCCGATGGACATAATAGGATTTGATGCGGAGAGGTGGTGCTTCCAGGGCTAGGGCATGGTGGCTTTTGGTTTTTGTATTAATATGGTTCCCATCAATGGGTGAGATACAAATAATGTGTGACATGTATATGGACAAGGCGGGCATCCCCATGCTCATGAAAATGTCAAAAGAATAATGTGATCTATGCTCTAGAATACAAGAGCCGATCATATACAACTGATGATACAATAATGGTTTCCTCCATTAAAGGCTGAATACAATACTGATCTGAAGAACTGCTACATTGGACCTGTGGCATTCTCATGGAATGCTATATCTTCATGAATGATAGCCTGCTGGATTTGGAATGGTGCATAGTTGTATGGACTCACTGATGGAAAGTCAGAGTCTCTGTGGTACAAGTATGCTACATCAATCATGAATCTATATAGAGGCACTGCTGGGGCTTCTGAACTCTGTCTCCAACACAACCCGAAAATCATAGGGGACATTACCTATTTAGGTCCCTCGAATAGACTCATCAATGTGCTAGAGCCAGGTGACATCTGGGGTCTTCAAACAAATACTGTACAGACCAATACCCTGTACGAATCTCAACGGTGTGATGATGTAGCTGGAGTCGAGCACGTGAGAAATAAGCATCCCAAGAGGCACTAAGGACTCCTCTCAAGTGGTCCAAGGAACTCATGAATGAGGTTAATGAAACCAAGATATAGGGACCTCTGGGTCTATCCTCTGGAATATGTGTGTTATCATCGACAGAGGGAGACCTACCCTAGGTTAAGGCAATGATGTTTCCTTGACCAAAGGCACGAGGGAGATAACCGAAAGATGTGAGACAATCTACGGGCTGACCCACTAAATTGGGGCAGGGGAGGGAAAGAGTTGAACAAGGGCAGGGGAGTGTAGTAGAATCAAAATCCCTTTGTTCATAGTATGACGGCAGGGAGGACTAGGAAGCAAATGTAACTAACTCATGGGAATGGGATCATTTCTGTAATACTAGGAATGTCACTACAGATGGGAAATACTTGGGGGAGTGGACACTTTTGATATTGATGGGATCCAAGGAAGACACATTGCAGAGTACTCTAAACAAAGGAAACCCAAAGGGGGAATGATGCCAAACTATTTTCTGTGGGGTGGTGTCTAGAGACACCGTTATGGTACGATCTCATGGATTTTTAGCGAGCTTGAGAAAGTAAATGCTCACTAGTGCTTTCAATTTTAGAGAGTCTGAAAGCACAAAGAAGACTCCAGTGGGGGCTCTTTTTTGTTGGTAGTCTTCTATGCCTGAAAAAGGATAAAAGTATACATAGGAGAGCTCACCCATCCTATAGGGTATGAGAGAATTCTTTACTGTTGGTAGTACAATCAGGCCGGAAAAGGTTAAACCTATACTGACTGGACGATCATTCAAATACTTTTATGAGCATGAATGAAACCAAGTTTGCTCGGTGATATTTTCTTGATGAGAAGGCTGAAAAAGAGCTTAACGACAACCCATGGTGAGCTTTTTCATAAAGTGCGGCCCCTCTGCTCGAGAAAGCATAAAAGTATGTAGAGGGGAATGGTCTTGGCTTGAATATGCCAAGGTGGTCCTTTTCATTGAATGGTCTACATAGTCCACAAAAGGAGATAAACATGATGATGTAGATGCCCTTTCCTATACTTTAATGAGTGCGAAAGGAAATAGCTGTGCTCGACCATCTTTTCATTGTTTTTAGGAGTAAGAAAAGAGCTTAAAGAAAACTCTAGTATCGTCAATTGATTGCGGTGGCACAGGAGGTGCCCTATGTCGGGACGGTGGATAGTGGTCCAAACATCATCCACATAGTATGGATAGAGCAAGTGGCTCTCAAACATACCAATACATGCATGGGATAGATCGCGACAGAAGCACGCGAGTCGGTGCGGCAGAGGCATGCAAATCGAGGTGGCTCTTGAATAGAGGTTAGGAGAGTTGTGTGTGAGTTATGGTGGACGGACTTGACTACATGTGATGTGAGTGCAAGTCTGGAGGTAGTTATATGCCAAATACGTGCAAAAAAGGAAAGAATTTGTTTTCCAAACGATGGTCTGGAGATCCGCATGAGGTGCGGTGGATGAAGTAGACAACTATATGTTACAAAAAATAAAAGTGATGTTCCTTAACAGGAAGTGGCCTGAGAACTCGCATGAGTAGCGGTAGGAAAGTCTAATGCAAGTACAGGTCCACAGACACTTGCATCACCATGCTGTGGCTCGTAAATCAAGGTATCTTCCAGGAAGCGATCCCAAAATTCGTTTGTTAAACATGAGACAATGGTCTCATCAAGAGATGGAAATTTGAGACTGGAGGTGTGAGAGGTATCTCGAACCGGTTCCAGGTGACTTTGGATTAGCAGCTGATGGTGCTACCCCTAACTTGTGCTAAAAAACGTTGAAAAACAAGAAAGGGAAAAAAATACGCTATAAGGGACTCATAGTGGTTATATCAGGCATATACTCTCTTGAGGTGGAGCCCATTGCATGGCTTCTTCAAGCGTCGACTGTCTGAGTCAGCGAAGAGGTATGCCCCCTTACCGAGACAAAGGTCATTGGAAAGGTGGGATGATGAAATCTAGTCTTTTATGGGAAGAACTGATTCCACACTATGGTTTAAAGGGAATGGGGTAAAACCAAAGGCAGTCTTACATATATATCCGTCATCGCGTAAATGGTGCTGGGATAGATCAAGTGGATCTTCCACAGCCGACGAGGCGAAATGGTAACTGGTGCTAGATATTATGAAAATGGTATTGGTTTTGGCTTTGGTTGCCTTGCCCCCAGTCTCTGTTGGAGGAAGAGGGGCAGGCCTAGAGATGGGAGGAGTCTTTGATGGACTTGGAGGTAGGTGCGACATCATCTCAATTGGATGGACATGAGTCAACAGATCCTGGGGTCGTAGAGGTAGGGTAGGTGGTTTAAGGTACCACACATGATATCCCAGTGTGAAACCCTATAGATTGTGGGTTGCAAAGATAGAATTACTCATGATCCCGGATGGTAGGAAAAGGAAAAGGAAAAGGATCATGTTGATCAGGAATGAACCCCACTGTTTCCCTGGTAACTAAGGTTTAGGTTGTGACTGAGGTTGCGGCTACGGATGGAGTTGCAGTTGCGGAAACAACGGAAGAGATAGGTCTGATGGACCATTGGTGGTGGTGGAGACAAGAGGGTCGGTACAACTGGACATCATGTAAATGGACATATTGTCTAAAGAAGGAGGTGGGGGGTGAACTTCTTCAATTAGGGTGATCTCAAATTCAAGGTAATGTTGATGGGGGTCGGCTAAATCCATTAGAAACTCAGGCAAGTCTTGGAAATGGTGAGAATAATGTCCATACAAACTGCAGAGGGCGCAAGCATAATTTGTTCTCAGTGACTTGTTTTTTACGGTTGGAGCGCTTGGAAGTTCAACCACGGGGAGGTTTTCGTTTGTATCCAAGTCATCCAAATGTGCGTGGATGATTGGAATCTTAGGGTAGTTCTGATTCGAATGGCCTTTCTCTTTGTAGATGGCGCAAGGTAGGATTTGTCATGGCTCTGCGGTAGCTTTCGCATTCTTGTCCCTGGCCCTTTTTGGGTGGGGCGGTACGGGTGCGGTGGTATGGGGGTTAAGACCACCTGGGGAATTGGTGGTTAAGCTAGTGGATCAAGATACCACACGAGAAGTCCCAATGTAAAGTTGGGTAGGCTTAGGGTGGTCATTACTGGCTTGCTCATGACACCAGGTGGGGGAAAAAGGAAGGGAATTATATGGACTGGAGAGGAGCCCAGATAACTCCCTGGTGGTTGTATGTGGGGGTGAGGTTGTGGTTGTGGCTGTGCGTAATGTTGCAGCTGTGGATGATGTTGTGGCCGTGGACAGTGTTGTGGTTGCGGTTGGGGCTGTGGCTGCGGTTGTTGTTTGGGTGCAGTGGTGTTGGATGATAGCATGCACAATTCTGCAATCTCATTTTGTGTCAGTGGTGGTGACACTAAGTGGAAATGAGCCGTCATGGTGGTATCAACAAACAACCCAGGAGCCACATTTAACAATGGGGAGGTTGGTGTGTTTTCAACCATGGTGTTGATTAAAGGGACAACATTGGCATGTGTGGTCGTCCCTTGTGGCTCAATGGTGTTGATGGTAGGGATAACGTTGGTGGGTGTCATTAACCCTTGCGGATCGTGATAAGTGAGTTGATATACTGTCATGATCTTCCCTTCATGGGGGAACATCATGAGACGGAAGACAGTTGATGCGATAGCTCTCATGGCGTACATATAACTTCTTCCGAGGAGAAGGTTATAGTCCAATTGAGTGTTTGTAACCTCTATGTCAATCAGAACTGTCTTCCCGACTAATGTGATGGGGACATGGGGGTGTATTCCTTGGGATTTAGTGGGATGGCTATCATAAGCCCGCAGAGTTGTGGAGGATGGTTGTAGAATTGGGGATCCAAGTTTCTGCCAGATTAGGGTAGACATAATGCACGTAGATTCCCCCTCATCCACTATGCACCGGTGCACAACCAGATTTGAGATAGACACCGAGATTTGAAAGGCGATGGTTGATGGCATGCGTAGTTCTCCATTCTATGTGTCGAATGTGATCAACTTGGAGTTGGAGGGGTCTACAGCCCCAAGGGAGGCTAGTAAGGTTTTCCATTGCATTGGCAAGTTTTAAGTACCTCAAGAGCAGAAATGTCCATTGGTGTTTGGGCCACATCATCCATGATGCTATAGCTGACCACAACTCTAGCCGTGGTGTTATTGGCAACTCGGTGTATGGGGGGGTGGGGGAAAGGGGGTAACTGGAGAGGTGCATTTACTAATTTGGACGTAGATGCCATTGACGTGTCAGCGGTTTCGGTGGTGGTTCCATACTGATTCCGTCTAGTTTGTAGGTTGACCTTTTCAGTTGTCATGGCTAGCAGGTGGTGGACACCTGTTTCAGTTGTGGGAGGTGCCCCTGGAGTGTTGGGATTGGGTTGGGGAAGGGGTGTGGTTGCCACTAGTCCTTGGACTGGTAATGGGTTTTGAAGTACCATAGAAGGAGGTCCTTGTGGTGTCAGGTTGGGTTGGGCATAGTTCATAGTGTTGGCAGCCTGTTGAACCTCGTTTCGAATGGCCTGCTTAGCACGAACCATGAGGGGACACTCGAATGTGTAGTGCCCATAGACCTCATAGATTGTGCATGGTTGGTTTGTACGCAACGGGGCATTGCGTCTTGGTGCGTTTGGTCATGGGGGGTTTTGGGCTGGCCGGTTTGCTGCGACATTATTGGGAGGGTTTGGTTGTTGACTGCCTCCCTGTGGTTGGTTGTTTCCTTGGTTTTGGGGTCGATTATTTCTAGCTTTCCCTTGTTGATTGTTGGGGGCAGGCTAGTTGGGACAGTTTTGTTGTGCAAACACTTGTCCCAATGGGGTGGGTTGAGCGGGGGCAGGGGATTGAATTGCTTGCACTGGTGGTGCATAGTAGATGTGGGTGGGTGGTGGTGCCACAAATGTGGGAATTTGCCCTGCGTACTACTTTGTTGGCCAAGCCATGGCCTGAGCCTGGTGTGGTGGCCCAGGTTGTGCATAAGACGTTGTGGCTCTGGACGAGGACATCATTCTCCAATAGTCTGGAGTTTGGTTTTGGTAGGAAACACTAGCAGTGTTGCTTAGTTGTGGTGGAACTGCAGCTGGTGTCGGATGGTGCTGTGGCTGTTGGGAGACCGATCTTATGATGCCATCTGCAGCATGGGATGCCCCTGGTGCATCTCGGTAGGAGGTACCCGCATGAGGGGCGTCTGAAATGATGGTGTAAAGGTATCCAGACTATGCATAGATCAAGTCAAACTATTGGGATTTCAGTATGGCCTCCTCTTTGGATTGGGGATGTTCGAATGTGACGTCCTTTGCTATGGGTGGGAGCAAGGTCTTGAGAAACCAATCTAAGACAATCTTGTCGTCCAGTTGGATCTTACACAAACTATGACGTCACCGCCACTCATGGATGTGGTCGGTTATATGGGTTGTAGTGTTCTGGTGGAAGGATAACAAGATCTCCACCCCTATATTTGACGGGGATTTGGAAATACTACAGGAACATGAAAGCTAGGGAGTTGAAATTTGGGTATTTGGCCTGAGGTAGCTCAATGTACCATTTGGCTGCCGCACTTGTGAGGGTGTGTTGGAATAGTCATAGCTTGATCGAATCATCTACGATGTTGTTTGATGAGCACCATAGATGAAATGTCATGATGTGGTTTTGGGGACACTCCCCTGCCTTCCCTTCAAACTTGGGAATGCTTGAGGGAAGCTTGGTTGGCATGGGAGGCCAAAAGGTTTGATGGCGGATGGGGTTGTTTGTCAATCGGGCCAAATTAGGCAAGTTAAGATGAGCCATGAAAGGTAGGTTTGAAC
This sequence comes from Pseudotsuga menziesii, assembly GCA_001517045.1. Taxonomy (NCBI): domain Eukaryota; kingdom Viridiplantae; phylum Streptophyta; class Pinopsida; order Pinales; family Pinaceae; genus Pseudotsuga; species Pseudotsuga menziesii. The sequence goes on along the minus strand of LPNX010378299.1, from coordinate 514,870 downwards.
CCAGGTTGATGTGAGATGGGGTAGGTATGGTGGTGGAGTTTGCAGGTGCATAATTTACCTGCATAGCTGGGGGTACTGGTGGTGTCATTGTAGATGGGCCAGTGCCCCCAAGTGTGGTGTGAGGGACAGTGTGGGTGGAAGGGCCACTTCCCCCATGTATGAAAGGAAGGGTAGTGTAGGTGGAAGACTCACTGCCCCCATGTGTGACAGGAGGGACAATGTAGGTGGAAGGGCCACTGCCCCCAAGTGTTGCAGGTGGGACAGCTTGAGTGGTCACTATGGATGGTGGCAGCTGACTGATGAGAGTTTGCATGACCATGATGGGGCCACCTGCAGGGTTTTTGGTGACAGTTTGTGGTGTGGACATGGGTCCACTAGTGATTGCTATGCCGTAAAATGGATCTGGGTTTGCACCAGCCATGGGGCTTGATGGTGCTGTGTGCAGGTCTAGTTCAGACTGATATGGGTCTAAATATGAATCAGAGGCTATGTGGCCTTCTGATGGTGTGAGAGGTCATCGAGAATGGTATTGACGATGTCAATTCAATGGCCCAAATTGTGGTGGTTCACCTCTTAGGCGTGAGGAAGAGTGTGAGGGATCAATTGTGTTAGGTTTGTGTATCAAACTGGTGGGAATGATTTTTTGGACCCCGGTTTCAATAGCTTCCTATTGGCTATAGGTGGTCACCTGGCCACCAAGACTGCCAGAAGACAGTGCTTGGCTTTTTCCTCACAAGCGTTCTACTCAATCGGTGGGGATCGTTTCCCATTTCGCTTGGCAATTCCTCTCAATGGAAAGCTACTTGGGTTCCCTTGGTACTCCTCACAATGAGTTTCTGGGCAGATCCCAAGTAATTCCCATGGTTAAGGTAGTCAGGGACTTATGTCCTCAAAGACTCCAGATTTTTGAACTTAGTGTAAATTTATAAATTTTAGTGGCTCTCTCAGCGTCATGAACTGAGTTGAGTTGATTTACATGGTATGGTGTGTATGCCTTTCTGTGTTTCTGTTATTTGGTGGCTATAAATGGTTTATGAATATTCCATAGAGTTCATCATATTGTGGTTGAAAGCAGTAAATAAACATAAATTTTGTAGACAGATACCTTTTTTACCCTGAATTGTGATAGCCTAACTAGGTGACTACCTTACACCTATATTCTTCTTCAACCAAGAGAAGGTGTTGGAATCTCAACACAATGGGACTAAGCCCATCCATAGATCCACAGGTCACCTCCTGGATGCAAGGTTGGTCAACAGGGAGGATGCTTAGCGCTGTGAGAAGCACTCCTTCTCTACCCCCTCTACCTTCCAAGTCATCCATTTTTAATGATTTTGAACAATATTGGGTGAAGGGCCTATTACTATATGAGCTGTGCCCTTCGTCTTATCCCGGAATACCCTGAAGGGTGATGACTAGGTAGAGGAGGAAGGGTAAGTAAGATTCTTGATTTTAGGTAAGTTTTAGTTAGGCTAGATTCATTAACCCATTAATTTTTTTTAACTTACACTTAGTTCTGTGAATGAAACTGCAGTAAATTAAAACAGAAACAGAAACCAACAATTTGGATGGACAGAGGCAGCTGAGACACACTGACAGTCCCTAGTTATTAAAATTCAACTTTTGAGTGATAGGTTGCACATTTCAGGTTGAATGTGGTGAGCGGGTCACCAAATTTTTCCAGAAATAGGCGAGGGGGTCGCACAGATTTCACAGACAGAAGTGGTCTATCTTTCTGAAGGAAGTCGCACCTTTCGGGGGAAAAAGGGTGACCTGGTTGCACCTGTGAGGTCTAAATGAGTGACCTGGTCCCCTATTTAGGCCCGATAAGTCAACCTACTCTGGATTGTTTATTTTATTTTATCCTGAGTCAGATTCGGCCGATAGTAACCTGTACTGTGGCCAAATAGACTCAGATTTTCCTTGTGGAGGCTTCGACAGTAAAAAAACAAAAAATAAATAGGATTTAAACTAGATTTGACAACAAATTTGACCTAGGGCAAAAACTAAACTAAAACTTGAAATTTAAAAAAAAACAGACCCAGGGATCCTGTGGGATTGACTTGGTATGGTCGCCAGTTTTCTAGCAGGGATTTCTCCCTTGCTACAGGGAAGGAATGGATACCTTCCATCTATAGGATGGAAGGGTAGTTTCCTATATGGAGAAGCAGAAAATAAATGGACAGAAAGCAAGAAAGAACAGAAATATAAGAAACGGTTGGAAGCCCCTCTGCAAACAATGTTAGGGCTTGGCTCTAGTTACCTGCAACCAACTATTAGAAAGAAAAAACCTACAAAACAAGTTAAGAAACAAACCTGCAAGTAAATATGGGTTAGAAAACAACTAATCTACTAAAGAAAATACATGAACAAATAATGGTATACCTTCTCTTTGGTGCAATGGGCCACCATGCCCTGGCTCGAAGAAGCACCTCTCTCTCTCTCTCTTGGCTATGGAGGAGCTATGGCTCAATGGAAGGATGAATGGATGAGAGGAGGGATGTGGATGGCTTGAGAGACAACGGGTCTCAAGGCATCCATGGGTAGCATAACAGTATGCAAAGAAAAGATTGTTTTGAGAGTGACCCCCACCCCTCCTTTTATAGCGTTTTTAGGGTTCTAAGCCCTTGGTCAGGGATTTAGCCCATTTTTTGGGCTTTTAGCCCCTTCCTCCCTAACTTTAGCTCATTTTAGGGGTTTAGGCTCATTTGAGGGGTTTTAGCCCCTTTTTGGAGGCTTTAGCCCCTAGGAGAGTTATTTAGGCTCCTTTTTGGGGTTTTAAAGCCCTTTTACTCAATTTTAAGCCTTTTTGAGGGTGTGGGGGTCTAATGGGGTGATACGAAGGCTGTGAATGGGTTCCTTGGGTGGTGTAGGCCATGTATATTTGAGTGAGGGATTTTTTAGGTTAACAATCATCCCCTTTGTAAAAAAACCCAGGTCCTAATTCTTTCATTTCTCCTTCACATGAGAGTGGAAAAAAATGTATTTTAAGGAGGTATTGATGAGGGATCTATTGGTTTATTGGTCAATACTGAGAGGGGGGGTGGATTAGTATTGTTATATTTTTAATATTTTAACCACTTTTTAAATCTATCATTAAATACACATAACAACAAGAATACACAAAACACAATTTTAACATGGAATCCCTATAGGATAAACCACCAATACGTCCTATTACTGGAAAATTGTTATTTACAAATAGTTTTTCCTGCTACTACAGAAAAGGATGGTATTACACCCTATTTACCAGCAACTATTGGAAGGAGGCTACGACCCTCTGGTTTATAGACTACTACTGAAAGGATGCTACGACACCCTATTTACCAGCTACCATTGGAAGGAGGCTACAACCCCCTAGTTTATCAGGTGCTACTAAAAGGATGCTATGACAACTTATCTACAAACAACCACTAGAAGGAGGCTATGACCCCCTAGTTTATCAGTTGCTATTGAAAGGATGCTATGATACCTTGTTTACCAGCGACCACTAGAAGGAGGCTACGACCCCCTAGTTTGTCATCTGCTACTGAAAGGATTCTATGACACCATATTTTGTTAGCTACAACTAATAGGATGCTCCTACACCCTATTTACCAGCTTCTGCTAGAAGGAGGCAAAAAACCCCTGCATGCCTGTTGCCTGCCTTAGCTCCACCCTGCCACCCTAATATGTTTTCTATAATTTGTTAGATTTATTTTCTCTCCATTGCTCTATCAAACTCCAGTATTTGTCTTATTCTATGGCTACATCGATCTAGGTGACACATACACTTTCTCTCACTCATACTTTTGCATATAAGTATCTTCATGTTTCTTATGGATGCTTCTCTTTATTTTGGAAACATACCCTTTCACAATCATGCCCTTTCAAATCTGATAGTCACACCTTTTCAACAATATGTGATTAATGATTTTTAATTAAATAAATAATTAAAAACTTCTTAATCACTTCTGATCTGTGAGCTCCCTTCTTCTCTGATCACAATATTCTTCAAACTAATGCCTGTGGGCTTCCTCTCCTCCATCAGCAGGAATACTCTATCTTTAGACCTTTGTGCTTCTCTTTTTCTCACTCCCATGGCCTTCTTATCCTCCTTTATGATTTCTTTGTGGGCTATATTCCATCTATGAGTTTCATGTTGGACATTCTTCTTTACCATTTATGGACACACCTCAGAATTCATTTCCGTAGCTCATCTTAACATTTTTTGGTGCTTTTGCAATATCCTTCTCTAGAATCAATCCAGGCCATTGATCTAATTTTGAGTCTCTATGGTACGTCAATATAGCACATAGATTCCCCCCTTGAAATCGTATTTCCACACCATGGTTTCCTCATAAATGATTCCCCACCATTGATCTTCTTCGAAAATTTTCCTGACCATGGATATGAGGTAAGAGGCGGATTGTGGGATGCCAAAATGTAAAATTTCCTCAAATCATATCTCGACTGTCCGTAAGATCCTTTCCACAATCTCCTCTCCGTAATCTTCGTTCTGCAAGCTCCTTTCCGCAAGCTCCTATTCGCAAGCTTCTTTTCGCAAGCTTCTTTTTGCAAGCTTCTTTCCGCAATATCCTTTCTGCAAGATTCTTTCCACACTTATTTTTTTGAACTGTTGATTTGTTTTAGTGGAACTAAATTCAGCCATCTGATCTCTCCATATTGCGGGATGCAGGATGTAACATTTCCTCACATCGTATCTCAGCTTTCTGCAAGATTCTTTCTGGAACAACAATTCTGCACCGTTGATATTTTGTGGGTGTTTTCTTGAATGTCGATTTCCAGATTGCGGGATGTGGATTGCGGGTTCATAGAATCTTTAAACATTATTTCTACAATTCCATTTTCACATTTTTTCTTCTACACCGTCGACCTCTTTTGGCAGAACTAATCTCAACCGTCTGTTATTGATCTTTTGCGAAGCTTTGGATTTTCTACCTAACTGTCAGAATTAATCCTTAACTGTCAGATCTAGTGCGGGACTAATATAAGCCATCCGATATTGATATTTTTTGGAACTTCATCCTCTCACCTATATTTTGTGGAACGGATCCTCAACCGCTAGATCTAGGGTGGGACTAATATAAGTCGTCCGATCTTGATTGTTGCAGAACTGATCCTTAATCGTCGGATCTAGTGCGGGATTAATATAAGTCATCTGATATTAATCCTTTACGAAACTTTATCCTTCTACCTATATTTTGCAGGATGCTTCCTAACCATCGATTTAAATCAAATGCGGATCTCACCATGACTTTGCAAATCTGCACAATTTCTTTGCGAAAATCCTCTGCGATTGTTTCTAACAATTTTGAAGATTTATATATATAGATAATTTCATCATGCTTCTGATTACAAGGAATTTATAAACACTCTCGAAAGTATAGTTTCTCTGTTCCTTGATTGTTACATATACTCTATCTCCCGTTCCTTTCACTCTTCTGCAATTCCACTCTTCTGCAATTCCACTCTTCATTTGTCTAACCAGCTTTGTCATTCATATTGCATCCCTACTTCCACTCAAACTCTATTCTTTGTTTCATTAACCATTGTTTACATCATACTCTTGACACTGTCTTGGAAGTCTTCAGACCAGTCATTCATGCTATCTTATCATCCATGTCCATCTCATCCATTGCATTTGTTATAAATGAACTTTTATGACATCATCGTTAGGACACCATCATATTCCATGTCATCATATGTGTCATACCACATCTTCAACTATGACATGCCATGCCATCAATACCTTAGTATTGCATCATCATTAGGACACCATCATATTCCATGTCATCATATGTGTCATGCCACATCCTCAACTATGCTATGCCATGCCATCACTACCTTAGTCTTTCATTGAGTTTGTCCTGCCATCATATCCACTATTTTTCCTTTGTCATTCATGAACACGTTTGACATCAACGACAAATATATACTCAACAATATCCCCCTTTGGAATTGATGGAAACCTCTAAACATTCTCCCCATTTGACAACAATGACAAAGGATAACCTGTTATGCCAATGCTGTACCTATTATGATGTAGGATTTCCCATCTTTCTACTTTCTGACAACTCCCCCTATCATCATATATCCCCTTTATTAACTAAACGATGTTATTTAATAAATTTATTATCATTTATCTTAAAAATTCCTTTCTTTCAACAGGTTCTTGGACAATAGATTAACTGATAGATCCATGGACTCCCACTATCACTATACTTCTTCTCCTTTGTCAACATTTTTGTGATAGAGATTACACTCAGCATTTTTTTCAACACTCTTCCATTTTCTGTTCTAGGATACATGATTTTTTTTTAGCTCTGTTCCTGCTTCCATATCTAATGGTCTATTCTGCCTGTAAGTTAACTGGCTTCCACTTATACCAGAATGCTTAATCCTGTGCATTTAGATCTTCATATAAAAACCTAGCATATACTACTAGATTCTTTTGGATTTTAGATCTATATTGTCAACTGTCTAGAGACCCATAACTTCAAATCCTCAACAAAGAGATTACTTTAGTTTATTACATAGTTTCTTTGGTCTCACCATCTTAGACACAAAGACTCATAACCTCAAGCTTTTCCTTTGTCAATGCTGAACTCATCCTGCTACCTTATCAATAGACTTGATTTTTTAGACTTGAGTTTTCTTCTACTGTCAACAATTTTTATGTGTCATGACTTCAAATACTAAGTGAACATAATCATTTTTATATTCTATTTGATTGCATACATCATGGTCTTGATGACTCTCACATTTTTTTGTTCTCACGTTACTTCATACTTTCTCTCATGTCATCCATACACCAACCTTGATCACCCATCATCTTTGAAGAAGATAGCTTTCAATATACTTCAACATTAGACACCAATTGAGTTTTTATTAGATACCAATTGGAATTTATTGACTTTAACTCCACCTGAGTATAAGATCCCTTCTAATGTTATTTTTCAGGGTTTTCTTTAAATCATGAGATATATTTTAGGAAAGGATCCCACATTCACCACTACATCCTTCTTCATCACCTTCATTTTTATCTGTGTATCCTTTTACATCTCCATATTTTTTTTCCTTATAATGGATTCCCTTTTTCTGTGGCATAATTAAGTTCATCATCATCTTTGGAGACCTCACTGATGTTTGAAATATTTATTTCTTCTATATATTTGGAGTCTTCCTTTCTTCTCCATATTTTTCCAAGAGGTACTCTACTTACTGGTTTTTTATTTCTTTGTTCCTTGGTTTTCATCTTCCATACTTTTTTCTGAGTTTCCTGGGAATATCTACGTGTACTTTTCTTGCAATGTTTTGCAAAGTGTCCAATACTGTGACATATGAAGAAAATAAGTCTTTTTTCATTAGATATGTTGGTGTCTTCTTTCCTTATCAGCCCTTCATCTTCTTCTTTGATTCTACAATCATTAGCCTTGTGACCAAACTTGTGACATCACTGACAATATCCATAGAATGTATGTTTGGAGAATCTTTGGGTTTTCTGCTTGTAACGACTCTTTTCTTTTGCATGTCTTCTGAAATTTTTCTATCTTGGGAGGATGAGCACAATTATGATAATTGGACTTTATTTCCTTGGGATTCTTCTGTTTCCTGGGTATATCTTTGGAAGCATCATGTTCACATTTAACATTTTCATGAATGATGGAGCTTGATCCTTTATGATTATATCCAAGACCTATTTTATCCCTGGGGGATCTTTGTAAGCTAAGCACTTTAATAAGAGCTTCAGTACTTTCCTTGAACTTCTCACTAATAGTCAGCTGATCTTTTAGCTTCTTTACTTCTTCCTTGAATTCAACAACTTTTTTTTTTAAGCTATTGACCTCTTCCATACTAGCCAACACTTGTTGTCTTGAATTGCGTAGCTCTTCTTGGAGGGTTTTGACTTCCTCTTCTTTTGAATTCTTCTCTTCTTGATATTTTGACAATTTTTCTTTCAAGACTTTGTTCTTTTTCCTACATTTGTCAATTTCATCTATAGCAGCCATGTATTGGGATTCTATGTCCACTTCTGATTCCTCATATGAGTTTGTTGTCCCTATAAATAATTTTTATTCACCTTCACTATCTTTTCATCTTCACTAACATCCTCGAGAATATCAAGTCTTCCTTCTGCTCTTTTCTCAACTAAGTAGAGGTATTTTATCATGTCCTAAAGTTCCGTTTCATATTTACATTCACCTATCTTCTCTTTGACATCATCAGGTAATCCATCAAGGATTGACGCCATTGCCATTGAGTTGCTTTTCTTGGATTTCTTTTGAGCTGGAGTCCTTATCCTATTTGGTGGGAAGTAACTAGTGATCACTGAATTCCATACATCATGTCCCAATGCCTTCAGATAAATTTTCATTCTTGTACTCCAAAATATGTATCCTTCTTTTCTAAGTGCTGGATATCCATTTACTGTGTAAATATCTTCTTGTTTATCCATAGTGGTTTTACTGGGATCTTCCTTCCAATGGTTAACTTGTAGTGAAGGAACCCACTCTGATACCAATTGTTGGTTTATTGGTCAATAATGAGAGAGGGGGGGGGGGGTGTGAATCAGTATTGTTATCTTTTTACCAATTTAACCACTTTTTAAATCTATCATTAAATACACATAACAACAAGAATACACAAAACACAATTTTAACATGGAATCCCAATAGGGTAAAGCACCAATATGTCCTATTACTACAAAATTGTTATTTACAAATAGTTTTGCATGCTACTACAAACAAGGATGGCATTACACCATATTTACCAGCAACTACTGGAAGGAGGCTAGGACCCCCTAGTTTATGAGATGCTACTAAAACGATGCTACGACACCCTATTTACTAGAAACCACTAGAAGGAGGCTACGACCCCATGGTTTATTAGCTGCTACTGGAAGGATGCTACGACACCCTGTTTACCAACAACCATTGGAAGGAGGCTAGAACCCCCTGGTTTATTAGATGCTCCTGAAAGGATGCTACAAAACCCTATTTTTTTAGCTACGATTGACAGGATGCTCCTACACCCTATTTACCAGCTTCTGCTGGAAGGAGGAAACAACCCCCTGCAGGCCTGTTTCCTTCCTTAGCTCCACCTTGCCACCCTAATATGTTTTCTGTAATTTGTTAGGTTTCTTTTCCCTCCATTGCTCTGCCACACTCTAGTCTCTATCTTATTCTATGGCTACATCGATCTAGGTGACACAAACCCTTTTTATCACTCATACTTCTGGATATAAGTATCTTCATGTTTCCTATGGACATATCTCTTTATTCTGGAAACATACCCTTTCACAATCATGCCCTTTCAAATATAATAGTCACACCTTTTCAACAATCTATGATTAATGATTTTTAATTAAATAATTAATTAAAAACTTCTTGATCACTTTTGATCTGCGAGCTCCCTTCTTCTCTTATCACAGGATTCATTAAACCAATGCCCGTGGACTTCCTCTCCTCCATCAATGGGAATACTCTATCTTTAGACCTTCGGGATTCTCTTTTTCTCATGCATGTGGGCTTATTATCCTCCTCTATGAACTATCTGTAGGATGTCTTCCATCTATGAGTTTCATGTTGGACATTCTTCTTTACCATTTATGGACTCACCTCAGAATTCATTTTTGCAGCTCAGCTTAACATTTTCTGGTGCTTCCGCAATCTCCTTCTCTTGAATCAATCCAGGATGTTGATCTAATTTTGATTCTATCCGGTCCGTCGATCTAGCACATATATTTTCCCCTTGAAATCATATTTCCGCACCATGGTTTCTTTATCAACGATTCCCCACTGTTGGTCTTCATCGGGAGTTTTCCTGACTGTTGATCTGAGGTAAGATACAGATTATGGGATGCATAAATCTAACATTTTCTCAAATTTTATCTCGAATTTTTGTAAGCTCCTTTCCGCAAGCTCCTTTACACAATATCCTTTCTGCAAGATTCTTTCCACAATTTCCTTTTTGCAAGCTTCTTTCCACACTTCTTTTTCTGAACCATTGATCTATTTTAGTGTAACTAACTTCAACCATCCAATATATCCATATTGCAGGATGCAGGATGTAACATTTCCTCACATCATATCTCGGCTTTCCGCAAGATTCTTTCCGCAACAACAATTCCACATCATTGATCTTTTGTGGGTGTTTTACCGATTGTTGATTTCCAAATTGCGGGATGCGAATTGTGGGTTAATAGAATCTTTAAATGTTATTTCTGCAATTTCCTTTTTGCATTTTTTCTTCCGCATCGTCGATCTCTTTTGGTGGAACTAATCTCAACCATCTGATCTTGATATTTTGCGGAACTTTATATTTTCCGCCTAACTCTCGGAATTAATCCTTAACCGTTAGATCTAGTGCAGGACTAATATAAGCTGTACGATCTTGATCTTTTGTGGAACTTCATCCTCCTGCCTATATTTTGTGGAACTGATCCTCACGAGCTGGATCTAGGGTGGGATTAATATAAGCCGTCCAATTTTGATTGTTGCGGAACCGATCCTTAATCATCGGATCTAGTGCGGGATTAATATAAGCTGTCTGATCTTAAACCTTTGTGGAACTTTATCATTCTACCTATATTTTGCAGGATGCTTCCTAACTGTCAGATCTTGTGCGAGATTCTTTCTAACCATTGATTTAAAATAAAATGTAGATCTCACCATGAGTTTGCGGATCTGCACGATTTCTTTGCGAAAATCCTCTGCGACTGTTTCTAACAGTTTTAAATATTTATATATACAGATAATTTCATCATGCTGCTTGTTAGCACTCAGAATGTACCCAGGTTGTGAAAAGGTACACCCCAAGGTAACAACAAAACCACTTTAGGAAAGATATTGGTATTCTCTTCCAGAGAGGGATCTCTCAATATGAACTTTACAACTTTGCAAGACTAAATGGTAACAATATTTAAAGGTTCAATTATTTGGTTGAAACAATCACATATCTATTGGGCAACGGAGTCATATACATATAAAAAGATCCCCAAAATGCATACATAGGATTTTTCAAAGGCAAGATAATCACATAATTGCAGTCATTTCATTTGTCAAGGTGAAATAGAAGAGGCGAGGGAACAGTACATCAATACAGAGCGTCTAAGACGAATTCCATATCAACTTTAGTAGAAAGAATCATATAATATCTGAAACGATGAATAGAGCATAGGTATATGAATTCTAATCATCAAACACTATGTTCCAGATACGAAAGAAAAACAGAACGGAGTGTTACACAGGAAAAATTACAATCACACAAAGAAAGAAAGCACGGACTGCAACGTCAATGATACATGAATCTCTGAAAAAGAACTCTCATGCATTCATTTTGGTATTAAAAAATAAGACAGATATGTTCTCCACAAATCACTTCATTCGATGGGTTCCAACCCCCATCTCATAAAAAGATACAAATATATAGATCAAATAATAAGTCTGCCCCTAGCAAATCAATAACAGAATGATCGGCATAAATTAGAGTTTGTAATTGAATTCCTACACCACTAGGAAGTTGTTACACTCCATTTCTAACAGATCACAAAGTACTAATCAACCGGATAACAAATTTTCGGCCAACAGCTCCATGTCCTTTTCCCAATAGCTCCATGTACCGACAGCTCCATGTCTTTGCCTCATCAGCTTCAAGTCCTTGCCCCATCAGCTCCGAGTCTTTGCCCCATCAGCTTTTCAGCACCTGACACCTGTTCCTAGGGGGGAAGAATAAAATTTGTTTTCCCAAACCGCTCTACAGCTCTCCATTGCTCCAAAATTGGGGTGTCACTCTCCATCATCTCCCGAATAGCTACCTCGAGCTCCATATATGCTTCGTAAGATTTCTTGGGCAATTTGGCTCTGATAACGACGAACTTTTGTAGGACTTTGAATTCTTCTGCTAACATGTCTACTATGGTCTGCCCTGTCAGGTTCTTCTCCAAGCTGTTAAATTTTGCGTGGTCCATGTGAGCCCGGACAAGCAGGTGGTGATAATGTTCAGGTGGGAGTATCTTGCCTGCTTCGTCCCAGAAGCACGGTAATCCCTCTTCGAACAACACTTTGAACTCCTGTCTGAACTTATTTACCTGCGCACGCAATTCTTCTGACTTCTCCAGGACAATATTCATTAAATGGTGTTTGTTGATAATCTTCTTCGCCGATAGCACTATTGAGATTCTGTCCTTTATGCCCATGTCGTGCAGCTTTTGGTGTGTTAGGGAATTCAGAAAATTTAATGAATTTTGAGCTGTAGTGAGGGGCCTTCTTGCCATGTGTTCATTTACCAATTGCAGTCTTTGTTGGGCCAACTCTGTCATTGTACACAAATCATCAATAAAACTTAAGTAGTGCCGGAATTTGGTGATCTCTATGGTCAGGCTATCCCAGATGATATGTTTCGCCCCCTAAAGAGGGCCTTTCCCGATGCATTTTTCTTTCAATTCATCAATATTTTTCTGTAATTGGTGCTTCTCCTGCAAGATCTGCTTTTTGTTTTCATTTGCCTTAGTTAATTCGGCCTTCATCTTTTCATTCTCAGTTTTCAACTCCTTAATTGCTTCCTCCTTCAAACTCACTTGAGACATGGACACCAACAGGTCATCTGCAGAAAAATCAGCTAATGGCTTCTGGATGTTTACAATAGATAGGTCATCACCGGTAGGGGTTTGGCTCATTAGCTCCTCCATTATCTCCTTTTCTTCAGTCTGATCTTTCTTCAACACGGAGATTTGGGATAGCAGCTCCTCCCTTTCGGCTTCCCACCTATTCTTTTCCTCGTGGAGCTCTCCAGCTTTTCCCTTGTATTCCATCATCTCCTGATGGACTTTATCTTTCTCCTCCTGGAGGGCTAGCAATTCAGCTGATTGGACATGTTCTGAGCCTGGCATCTTCAACCTCTTGTTTAAAACTTGGAGCACGTTATCTTTCTCTTCTAGCAGCTTTTTGACAGCTTGGGTATTGTTTGAACTAGCAAGGTCTGCTTGTAGTTTTCTTACCCGAATAACATTTGCCTTATTTTCCACTTTCTCATGCTTTAACTGGACTTCCAATTTGTCTACCAACACCTGTAATTTGTTTATCCTCACCATGTCCTGCAATAAATCTGAGTAGAGGATGTCGCTTGTTTGTTTATGCAGCTGAATTTTGTCAGGGGTGCTGATTTTGTCCAGCCTGACTTCTATTTCAGACATCCTTTTATCATTCACTATGGCCATCTTAAAAGTGTTTTTCTCAGCATCCCTAGCTGAAACTAGAGACATTTTGGAACTGCACAAGTTTCTTACCCTTTGTAGCAGACTTCTCATTTCTTCCAGGGACTGCTTTCTCTTTTCCATGTAGATGCTCTTGAGCTCTTCTTTAGACTTAAACAAGAAATTGGAGTCTGGGCTATCTACATCACCTTTTGAACTTTTAAAAGAAACTTGGTTTATCTGTACTGTCTTCCTGGGGACTAGGGCAACTTTTTTGAACACACCCAGAACCTCATCATCTACGATCTTGCTACCCTCGAGTAGCTTTGCCTTTTTACGGGAAGCCTCGTCATCTATTTCCATACTATCAGCATCGGACAAACTCCTCTTGACCGCACCACTGACACCTCCGGATATTTGGATCACTGTACCAGGTGCAGGACGTGTCTCCTCATCGGACTTGGTCTCATCAGTAAACTGCAGTAAATTAGCCACCTCAGCTAACCCCTCAACAGCTTGATGCTCAAAGGGTTTATTCCTGTTATCTTGTTTTCTCAATGAAATTACTCAGTGGGGGTCGTAATTCACACTTGATTCTTTAATGAACTCCATATTTTCCAACAACTTTTCTATAAAGACCAAGGCACCCTTGCTTTTAAAAATGAAGGTGCCAACCTTAACCGGAAATTTGATGTTCGAAGATTTCTTGAAGGCACAAAAATGTTCTTCTTTGGACAACAACCTCTGTCGCATGAAATCCAATGCGAATATTCTAGGGGTCAAAAAGGAAGGTAGCCTATAAGGCTGAGCTGTGAAGCCATATATTCTCAACACGGTATGATCTCTGTAAAAAACCAATCTCCAACCCGCTCTTCTGGCGAAGACTGCATCAAGCTTCTCATCTCATCTAGGACCCGGGGTAATTCTTCATCGAACAACATTTTGTATATCGCAGACATGATCGAATTGGCAAATTCGATCATGCTGATTTGATTAGGTAAATTAGAGGAACATAGGTTACTCAGGAACTTCAACTCTGAGACATTAGAACACAGTAGCATATTAAGCAAATAAGTCTGGAACCTGAAAAACCAGACCTTGGGGAACTCGCTTAGCTGAAGGTGAATTGACTCAGCCAGGTATTCATCTAAACTAAAAACCGGGGTTGACTGGGACTCAGAAACGGAGGAATTCATTCTCAACAAAAATCCGAGAATGACCTCGCCCACATGACAATCCTCATCTAGACCTAGTACTTGACATACCAAAGAAATGACCAATTGAACTTCACTCTTGAACATATGCACAGGGTAGGGTATGGATACACCATCTACAGACTGACCATCTTTTAACAAGCTCGACAAGAACTTACAGCGGGTTTCGGCTTCGGACTTCTTATACAACTCGACCAGGATTGACTCATTTATAACTTCATGGCTGTCTGGATAATTTTCCGGCAAACTAAGGACTTCTTGAATGACCACAGCGTCGACTCTACATAATACTTTGGACGCAGACCGACTGACAATAACTCTTTGAGATGGAGAATAATTTGAGGCACACCATTCTGCGAATTCTGGAAAGTGGAGGGTTTGCTCAATGGTGAAATAGTACAGGAAAGACCTGCACACATTCAACACATCGTTCCCCTGTGAGTGGTGATACCACAACCTTTCTTTACTATCAGACACGCTCCCCACGGAGAGGAAGGGGTCATAGACATTCCTATCTCTATCAACTAGGAACTCTTCCCTATCGTCTACAACTTGACCCGACACCTGAACCTCTTTTCTCTGGTCCATTACTGAATTTCACACTGGTAACTTGTAGGAGGAATTACAGAATTACTGTGCTTCAGTGTTACCTGGTTTACTGTGGTGGCGCGTGCTCGAAGTGTGTCTGCACTTGCTGAATAGGAGCCGAAAACTGACAGATGGAAGCTTCCAGACAGGCTGGTCCTTTTCACTGGTCTTGAGCGAATAAAATAACAATGATCGAGGTCAACCCTTCGATTTTATAAGCCTTTTTGTTCCCGGAGCCTATCATCATTCGTCACGTGGAAGATCATTTACTCTCCGCAACTACCACTTACCATCCACCGCGTATCTTTCTTCTCCGGATCCATTACCCACCATTGATCTGATCCTTCGCAAACTCCTGGCCCTCGGATCACGTGCCACATGTCCTTTTCCATCGAGCGCCTTGGAGATAAACACCGTGCAAGTCTCCGTCCCAGAATCGCTCATGACCATAGATATAATGTGCCTTCATCCTCCACCGTTGGATCAAATGCCACATCCCACATTCCGCTGAGCCTTCCGACTTTAACCATCGTGCAACTCTGAGTCCCAGACTCACCCTCATCCATCGATCTGATACCTCTTTACAGGTGGGTCGTTGGATCATGTGGTGCCCACCGAATTCTGCTGGGCTCCTTCGCTTTAACCATCGAGCAAGTTTGATCAGCGGAATTGCTCCTAACCGTCGATGCGATATGTCTTTAATCGCGCACCGTTGGATCATCATCCACGTACCCAATTCCGCCAGGCAATTCAGGGCTATCCGCCGTGCAAGTTTGACCTCTGGAATCCATAATAGTGGTCGATCCACTCCGTTGCTGATCCTCGGCCATCCGATTATCCGACACATACCCATTGCACTGGACGCCTTAGGGCTTATCCCTCGTGCGATTTCACTCCGTGGACTCCATAATGGCTGTTGATCTATTCTGCCTCTGATCTTCGGCCATCGGATTGACCACCACATACCCATTCCACCGGACGCTTTGAGCTTATCTGCCATGCGGTTTCTGGTTTATGGAATCAATCACATGCATTGATGTGATGCGACTCTATCCCCCACCATCGGATCGAGAGGATTATCCATGATTCCGCCAGCCTCCCTTCCCTTAACTGACACGTGCTTTCATAGGGTGGATCTATCGTGAACCATAGATCTACTTGGGACCACTTCACAACCTTTGATTTGTGCAGCGGGTTAAAGGCTCGAACTTCTCTTATCCCCCTCGCATGTTTTGAAGGGCGGAGGGAGCATTAGCCATAGATTTTCTTCTTTCCATCCTCGCGGCCTAGGATCTTTGTCAACCTGATCGACATTTAGACCTTCATCATACTCATATACTATATCCTTTGACCAAAGTGCTCGAAAAACATTATTTTTTCTCCACCATGGTTTCATTCTCCTTGGTCAAATAGAGGTGTTAACAGCTGGCTCCATCTGGGGATGATATCCTCCCTGCGAGGTATCAAAGAACTCGTAGACCAGGTGCCTGCTTTCTGACTTTGCATAATAACTCCCAAAAAACCTATTTTTTGTGTTTTTTGTACAGATATCATTTTTATATATTTTTGAGGAAAAGGGTGGTATGCCCTCTGGATTTTTGGGGCTTTCACTGCAAGCTCCAACTATCTTCGGTTTACCATTTTTATTGGCTTGTAAAAGAAAAATATGTACAGTCTATAATACAGGTTTTACCTTCCTCCTTTAGGATAGGTAATGCTTCAGATACCTCCCATTGATAGGGTTTCTCTCAAGAGGAACCCCATTTGTAACTCCAGCAAAAATGCGTTCTGGCCTCTGTACCCAGCAACAACATATGGTCCAACCCACATAGGGTCAAATTTCCCATGTTTTTCTTCATTTGGGGCATCCCACTTCAGAACCAGGTCATCGATCTGAAACTGTTCTTCTTTGACTCTTCTGTCAAAAGTACTTTTCATTTTCTCTTGATGTGACTGTACTTTATTATAGGCCTTGTACCTTCGTTCGTCTAGCTCAACGATCTGATTTATCCTCCGTTGTATGTGGTTTGGTTCTTCTTGCTGATCTTGGAAATATCTCATCACTGGGACCCCTAATGATGCTGGAAATATTACTTCGGTTCCATATACCAGTTGGAAAGGGGACATGCCAATTTCCCTTTTAGTGCTAATCCTGTCAGCCCATAGAGCATATTTGAGTTTGGTGTGCCAGGATCTCTTGTTCTCTTCCAACAGCTTTTTGATAATCCTTACTAGACTTTTGTTTGAGGATTCGGCCAACCCATTCCCTTGAGGATAATAGGCTGTCAAATGATTGAGACTTATATGATACTTATGACAGAAATTTATCATTTTCCTGGATTTGAAAGCAGCGGAATTGTTTGTTACTATTCTTTTTGGACATCCAAATCGAGCCAGTATATTCTCTTCAAGAAACTCCATGATCACATTTTCAGTGGCCCTCCTGGTAGGAATTGCTTCTATCCATTTGGTAAAATAATCTGTAGCTGTCAAAATCCACCTATGCTGACCTGATGAATTGGGGTTTATTTCTCCAATAAAATATAAACCCCATTGCTGGAAAGGTGCTTCTACTGTTATCGGATTCAGAGGGAGAGGTAATACTTTTCTTTTACCGTCGAAAATTTGGCATTGATGACATTTGCTGGTTTCTTTATATACATTTGAGAACAATGTAGGCCAATAATAACCAGCTCTTAGGATTTTGTTGGCTGTCACTTTCCAGGAATGATGTCCCCCACAGTCTCCCCTGTGAAATTCTCTTGTAATTTGCTGGGCCTCATCCTCCAAGAGATAGTTTAGCAGAACCCCTCCAGGGTCTTTCCAATAGAGGTATTTATTTATGATACAAAATTTGGCAGATTTTAACTTCACAGATCTAGCTCTTGATTTACTTAATCCATTTGGTTCTTGTAGATTGCGGAGGACAAATACAATATCAGAATACCATGGAGAAGTTACAAAATCAACCATTACTTCTATATCCGCATCCAACTGATCAGGTTGATGAGATAAGAGATTTATTTGCAGAGATTCACAATTTGAGTTTGTCATCATCTTTGCCAATCCTTGTCCTTTGACCAACTTCGTGGGATTTATCTCTAGGTCATATTCCAATAAGGTAGCTATCCATTTCGCTCTCCTGCCTTCTGGATCTGGTTGAGTCAAAATGGCTTTCACAACAGCGGTTGGGACATGTGCAATTACATGCGAATGCAGAACATACAATCTGAAATATTTTAATGCTTTAACTAAAGCATAGGCCTGCTTTTCCATGATGTCATATTTCAATTCTCCATCCCGAAGTATCTTACTGAAGAAAGCTATAGGTTGTTCCTGGTTTTCGTCATTCTTTTGCAATAGTACTGCTGCTATAGTATGCTCTGAAGCATAGGAGAATATCGAAAATTCTTTGGCAAAATTTGGACTTACCAAAACAAGGGCTTCTGAAATTGCTTTCTTGATTCCCCAAAATGACTCCTTGGCTTCTGTACTCCACTTTATTTCATGACCCTTTTTCAACATATTAGTAATATTCATCAAAATCTCAGCAAAGCTTGGTATAAATCTCCTTAAGAAATTTACTTGTCCCAAAAAAGACTGTACCTCCTTTTTACTTCTGGGCTCTCCCACTTTCAGGATTGCACTTACTCTCTCAGGATCAATCTTTATGCCATCTCTGGATATTATATGGCCTAGCAGCTTTCCTTCCTCTAATGCAAAATTAGATTTCTTCGGATTCAGAGATATACCATATTTCCTACATTTCATGAAAACCTTCTCAAGATGATGCAGGTGTTCTCTGTCAGACTTAGAGTATACTGTGATATCATCCATGTAGATCACCACAAAAACTCCAATTTCCCCCGCAAAAGTGATGTCCATAGCTCGCTGAAAAGTGGCCCCCGCATTCATTAAACCAAAAGGAATCTTTGCATACATGAAAGTGCCCCATGGTGTAGTAAAGGCAGTCTTTTCCTGATCTTCTGGTAACACTTTGATCTGGTTATACCCGGAGAAGCCATCTAGCATCGAAATCCTTTCAGCTCCTACCACTTGCTGCAGCATGTGATCCATCTTGGGTAGGGGATAGTTATCTTTCATGGAGACTTTATTCAAATTGTGAAAATCTATGCATAGCCTTATCTCTCCACTCTTCTTTCTGACAGGGACCAAATTGGCAACCCACTTAGAAAATCGAAGTGTTACAATAATGTTGGCCTCAAATAACTTCTTTATTTCCTTCTCAATGATATGGA
>LPNX010378299.1:390706-495405 GCA_001517045.1 Pseudotsuga menziesii | reverse complement strand
TGCATCACCAACCGGTTTCACTTTGGGGTTCTTGGCAACATCATTCTGATCAAAGAGTCTTTCTAAAGGGATCAGGCCTCTTGGTATGAAATTGTTTTTGATATGGATGATATCTTTACCTCCCAAGTTTTTCCTCAACTTCTTGGCGTCTTCTTCTGATTCAGCTTCTTCGTCATCTTCGGGGGTCCTATCATTACCATTTTCATTTTCAACCTGAGTATTCACAAATTCTCCTGACAGCTCTAGAAATCTTCGGATATGCTTATCATCTTCGAACACCTGCCAGTATTTGTAATTGTCGGGGATAGAAGGTCTGTTCAAAATCTCCACCTGGTATTCCCTTTGACTGGTCATTGGGGTCTCAAATTTTCCAGCGGATACTGCTAAGGAATCAGCCACCATATTATCAACCCTGGGAACCACTTGAATTGTATGCTCTGTAAAGAAGTTGCCAAGCATATACCATACTTCATTTTTGTAAGCCCTCATCCGAGGATGCTTGGTTTGATAACTCTCATTTACTTGGTTTATTACCAGCTCGGAGTCTCCCAGGATCTTGACCCTTTGAGCCCCCAGATCTTTCAAAGCATGTAACCCCAATAATAGGGCCTCATACTCTGCTACATTATTAGTGCATTCAAATAGCAATTTGTATGACAAAGCTTTGAAATCATGAATAGGAGAAATGATGTAGACACCAGCCCTAGCACCAACCTTCGCAACAGATCCATCGAAGTACATGATCCATTGGCCTTCTTTTTTCTGTTTTGTTTCCAGAGCTTGCTGTTCCAAAAATTCCTTTTCTTCATTCTCTTCGGACTTCTCCTATTCTTCATATTTCTTTTGCAATGCAGCTTCCAAATCATGTGGGGCAGCCTCGTTAAAGAAAATGGAAGATCCGAAATCAGTTTCAACAGCATATATATGATGAACTTCGGGCTTATCTTGACTGCTAACCACATAAGGAGTTCTCTTTTCGCTATACAACCTTCTGCTCCCATCTGGGACTAGAATAGTGGCATATGACATGTCCATCTGCAAGCTACCTTTCAGCTTGGAAGTCCAAGATCTTGACAGCAATACCCCAAATTTGGGTGGGATGTCTACCACTACTACATCCATGACTATGGTCTTAGAAGGCAGTTTGTTCAGGGTTACCACCATGTCCTTAATTAGTCCCAGGCATTTCACCTTCTTGGAATCGAAAGAGTACAGATCTTTATAGGGCCTTGTTACCTCCAATCCTAAACTTTCTACCACTCCTTTGGGAATTAGATTATGTGATGCCCCAGAATCCAACATGGCATTGTGGACCACTTTGTCAAGCACCTTTAGACTCAAGTAGAAAGGAGGCACCTCTTCACCCTCTAAATTTTCAGCTTTTGATCCAAATGAGATAGCAGGATTATCATCATTCAAATTTAAAATGTCAGACTACCCTTCACCTTGGTCTTTGACCATTTTTGAAATAGTATCTCTGTATTCAGTGTTTCTCAATAACTCATTAAAGGGAACAGAGATCTTCAGTTTAGACAGCTCATTTTGCAGGTTAAAACCAGCACTAGCCTTTTCCACCTCAACCTGAGTCGCCTTCTTTATTACTTTATCCCTTTGTGCATGATTGTCAACCTCTCTACTCACAAAGGGCTCTTTTGGTACTTCCTTCCCCTTTTCTACATTCAAAGAACTAGAGGAAGGCTGATTTGGGTTTGCCTTCCCTTTATTTATAGGGACATCTCTATTTCTCAGTCTCATTTTCCTTTGGACATCATCCATCGCATGCAAATAACCTCTTTGATATAGTTCATTTTCAAACTCTTCATTTACATCCTGCTGCGCAAACATATTATGCTCCTCTTCAGTAAGATATATTTCAGAATCCTGCTCTCCAAACAGATGAATCTCATTCTCAGGGGGATCTTCCTCATCACCAACATAATTTTCGGGAAAAGGTGGGCGGATGGGTAGTTCTTCTTGGTTTCTTGGATTCCTCTGGTCTCTCTGTCTATTTTGAGGGGGAACAGGGGGATTTGGTCTTCTGAAGTTTGGATTCCTAATCTGGGGATCTCCTTGCTCTCTATTGAAAGGCCTAGCATCCATGGTTAACTTATCCATCAACTTCTCCATAGTCTTCAGCATTATCTCAAACTTAGCATCTGCAGCAGAAGATGAAGTAGAAGGTACATTTTCTTCTTTCCTCCTCCTATCCATATCTCTATGCTTGATCTTTGCACTAGCCATCATGTTAGCCTCCACTTCTAGGGCATCCGTAAACATGGTAGCAAGAGTTTCCAATTTTCTCTCCCGCAAAGAGAATGCAAAATCATTGTCAAAAGCTCTAGCATAATGTAGTTTAGCAGCTGCGGGAGAAGGCTTTATATCTTCCGGGATAGAATTATAAGCCCTCATGAACCTACTCGAGAACTCATGGACAGACTCAAAACCCCCTTTCTTAAGACCGTTATACTGAGACAGAAGCTGCAGGGGATTCAGTTTATCATCCCATCTATCCAAAAATGCATTCTGAAAAGCCTGAAAATTCACAATAGACCCAGGTGGAAGGTCCTTGAACCAATTTTTTGCCTCCCCAAACAAACTTTGGGCAAATAACCGCATTTTGACATCAGGATAGTCTACTTCCTCCAAGTCAATGAAGTCTTCAAACTTGGCAACATGTTGTTTTGCAGTTATATCCCCTTCCCCATCAAACAAAGATATTATCTAAGAATAATTTTGGGGGAGGTCGTGCAACGCAGCAGGGAGACGCAAAGGGGCAAATCTAGTAGCCATTGGTCTGGGTGGGTTCATAGGGACTGCAGTACTTTGAGAATGCTCGGAGGTGGTAGTTTCAGCTTTAGAGGTTTGTTGTAAGTCTTTCCAGAGGGAATCTAACAAATAGGACTATAGCTCACCAGGATTGGGCTTAATATTTTTGAGGTCGGATTCAGACCTGGCTCTCAACCTACAAGGATTGGACTCAGCGTTTTTTAGGTTGGGTTCAGATTTAGTTCTCAATGGCATCTGCGCAGTATTGATTTCCCATGCGGGACTAATATGAGACTGTGGTGGTGATGATGGGCCGAACAAAGGAAAATCTACCTTCTCTTTATTCCTTCTTTTAAACAATTTTTCTGGATTCTCAAAACTTTTCAAAATTTCGGTATCAGAGTTACCTCGTGTGTGTCTTCTAGAAGCCAGAATGCTGTTCTTGAACTCTGAAGCAATTTCACAGTGAAGTCGCCAGGGAAAATACACAACCTTCTTTTCTTTTCAAAATTCCTGTTTGCCCACAGAAATCTCTCTTGATCTTTGTCGTTCTCCCGGGGCAGATATGCACTTTCGTTCCCCGGAAACGACGCCAGTTTGTTAGCACTCAGAATGTACCCAGGTTGTGAAAAGGTACACCCCGAGGTAACAACAAAACCACTTTAGGAAAGATATTGGTATTCTCTTCCAGAGAGGGATCTCTCAATATGAACTTTACAACTTTGCAAGACTAAATGGTAACAATATTTAAAGGTTCATTTATTTGGTTGAAACAATCACATATCCATTGGGAAACGGAGTCATATACATATAAAAAGATCCCCAAAATGCATACACAGGATTTTTCAAAGGCAAGATAATCACATAATTTCAGTCATTTCATTTGTCAAGGTGAAATAGAAGAGGCGAGGGAACAACCCATCAATACAGAGCATCTAAGACGAATTCCATATCAACTTTAGTAGAAAGAATCATATAATATATGAAACGATGAATAGAGCATAGGTATATGAATTCTAATCATCAAACACTATGTTCCAGATACGAAAGAAAAACAGAACAGAGTGTTACACAGGAAAAATTACAATCACACAAAGAAAGAAAGCACGGACTGCAACGTCAATGATACATGAATCTCTGAAAAAGAACTCTCATGCATTCATTTTGGTATTCAAAAATAAGACAGATATGTTCTCCACAAATCACTTCATTCGATGGGTTCCAACCCCCATCTCATAAAAAGATACAAATATATAGATCAAACAATAAGTCTTCCCCCAGCAGATCAATAACAGAATGATCGGCGTAAATTAGAGTTTGTAACTGAATTCCTACACCACTAGGAAGTTGTTACACTCCATTTCTAACAGATCACAAAGTACTAATCAAATCGATAACAAAATTTCGGCCAACAGCTCCATGTCCTTTTCCCAATAGCTCCATGTACCGACAGCTCCACGTCTTTGCCTCATCAGCTTCAAGTCCTTGCCCCATCAGCTCCGAGTCTTTGTCCCATCAGCTTTTCAACACCTGACACCTATTCCTAGGGGGGTAGAATAAACTTTGTTTTCCCAAACAGCTCTACAGCTCTCCATTGCTCCGAACTTGGGGTGTCACTCTCCATCATCTCCTGAATAGCTACCTCGAGCTCCATATATGCTTCGTAAGATTTCTTGGGCAATCTGGCTCTGATAACGACGAAATTTTGTAGGACTTCGAAATCTTCTGCTAACATGTCTACTATGGTCTGCCCTGTCAGGTTCTTCTCCAAGCTGTTAAATTTTGCGTGGTCCATGCGAGCCCAGACAAGCAGGTGGTGATAATGGTCAGGTGGGAGTATCTTGCCTACTTCGTCCCAGAAGCACGGTAATCCCTCTTCGAACAGCTCTTTGAACTCCTGTCTGAACTTATTTACCAGGACAATTCTTCTGACTTATCTAGGACAATCTTCATTAAATGGTGTTTGTTGATAATCTTCTTCGCCGATAGCACTATTGAGATTCTGTCCTTTATGCCCATGTCGTGCAGCTTTTGGTGTGTTAGGGAATTCAGAAAATTTAATGAATTTTGAGCTGTAGTGAGGGGCCTTCTTGCCATGTGTTCATTTACCAGTTGCAGTATTTGTTGGGCCAACTCTGTCATTGTACACAAATCATCAATAAAACTCAAGTAGTGCCGGAATTTGGTGATCTCTATGGTCAGGCTATCCCAGATGATATGTTTCGCCCCCTGAAGAGGGCCTTTCCCGATGCATTTTTATTTCAATTCATCAATCTTTTTCTGTAATTGGTGCTTCTCCTGCAAGATCTGCTTTTTGTTTTCATTTGCCTTAGTTAATTCGGCCTTCATCTTTTCATTCTCAGTTTTCAACTCCTTAATTGCTTCCTCCTTCAAACTCACTTGAGACATGGACACCAACAGGTCATCTGCAGAAAAATCAGCTAATGGCTTCTGGATGTTTACAATAGATAGGTCATCACCAGTAGGGGTTTGGCTCATTAGCTCCTCCATTATCTCCTTTTCTTCAGTCTGATCTTTCTTCAACACGGATATTTGGGATAGCAGCTCCTCCCTTTTGGCTTCCCACCTATTCTTTTCCTCTTGGAGCTCTCCAGCTTTTCCCTTGTATTCCATAATCTCCTGATGGACTTTATCTTTCTCCTCCTGGAGGGCTAGCAATTCAGCTGATTGGGCATGTTCTGAGCCTGGCATCTTCAACCTCTTCTTTAAAACATGGAGCGCGTTATCTTTCTCTTCTAGCAGCTTTTTGACAGCCTGGGTATTGTCTGAGCTAGCAAGGTCTGCTTGCAGTTTTCTTACCCGAATAACATTTGCCTTATTTTCCACTTTCTCATGCTTTAACTAGACTTCCAATTTGTCTACCAACACTTGTAATTTGTTTATCCTCACCATGGCTTGCAATAAATCTGAGTAGAGGATGTCGCTTGTTTGTTTATGCAGCTGAATTTTGTCAGGGGTGCTGATTTTGTCCAGCCTGACTTCTATTTCAAACATCCTTTTATCATTCACTATGGCCATCTTAAAAGTGTTTTTCTCAGCATCCCTAGCCAAAAATAGAGATGTTTTGGAACTGCACAAGTTTCTTACCCTCGGTAGCAGACTTCTCCTTTCTTCCAGGGACTGCTTTCTCTTTTTGTAGCTGCTCTTGATCTCTTCTTTAGACTTAAACAAGGGCTGGAGTCTGGGCTATCTACATCACCTTCTGAAATTTTAAAAGAAACTTGGTTTATCTGTACTGTCTTCCTAGGGACTAGGGAAACTTTTTTGAACACACCCAGAACCTCATCATCTACGATCTCGCTACCCTCTAGTAGCTTTTCCTTTTTACGGGAAGCCTCATCATCTATTTCCATACTGTCAGCATCAGACAGAATCATCTTGACTGCACCACTGACACCTCTGGAGATTTGGATCGCTGTACCAGGTGCAGGACGTGTCTCCTCATCGGACTTGGTCTCATCAGTGAACTGCAGTAAATTATCCATCTCAGCTAACCCCTCAATAGCTTGATGCTCAAAGGGTTTATTCCTGTTAGCTTGTTTTCTCAATGAAATTACTCGGTGGGGGTCGTAATTCACACTTGATTCTTTAATGAACTCCATATTTTCCAACAGCTTTTCTATAAAGACCAAGGCACCCTTGCTTTTAAAAATGAAGGTGCCAACCTTAACCGGAAATTTGATGTTCGAAGATTTCTTGAATGCACAAAAATTTTCTTCTTCGGACAACAACCTCTGTCGCATGAACTCCAATGTGAATATTCTAGGGGTCAAAAAGGAAGGTAGCCTATAAGGCTGAGCTGTGAAGCCATATATTCTCAACACGGTATGATCTCTGTACAAAAACCAATCTCCAACCCGCTCTTCTGGTGAAGACTGCATCAAGCTTCTCATCTCATCTAGGACCCGGGGTAATTCTTCATCGAACAGCATTTTGTATATCTCAGACATGATCGAATTGGAAAATTCGATCATGCTGATTTGATTAGGTAAATCAGAGGAACATAGGGTACTCAGGAACTTCAACTCTGAGACATTAGAACACAGTAGCATATTGAGCAAATAAGTCTGGAACTTGAAAAACCAGACCTTGGGGAACTCGCTTAGCTGAAGGTGAATTGACTCAGCCAGGTATTCGTCTAAACTAAAAACTGGGGTTGACTGGGACTCAGAAACGGAGGAATTCATTCTCAACAAAAATCTGAGAATGACCTCACCCACATGACAATCCTCATCTAGACCTAGTACTTGACATACCAAAGAAATGACCAATTGAACTTCACTCTTGAACATATGCACAGGGTAGGGTATGGATACACCATCTACAGACTGACCATCTTTTAACAACCTCGACAAGAACTTACAGCGGGTTTCGGCTTCGGACTTCTTATACAACTCGACCAGGATTGACTCATTTATAACTTCACGGCTGTCTGGATAATTTTCCGGCAAACTAAGGACTTCTCGAATGACCACAGCGTCGACTCTACATAATACTTTGGACGCAGACCGACTGACAATAACTCTTTGAGACGGAGAATAATTTGAGGCACACCATTCTGTGAATTCTGGAAAGTGGATGGTTTGCTCAATGGTGAAATAGTACAGGAAAGACCTGCACACATTCAGCACATCGTTCCCCTGTGAGTGGTGATACCACAACCTTTCTTTACTATCAGACACTCTCCCCACAGAGAGGAAGGGGTCATAGACATTCCTATCTCTATCAACTAGGAACTCTTCCCTATCGTCTACAACTTGACCAGACACCTGAACCTCTTTTCTCTGGTCCATTACTGAATTTCACACTAGTAACTTGTAGGAGGAATTACAGAATTACTGGGCTTCGGTGTTACCTAGTTTACTGTGGCGGCACGTGCTTGAAGCGTGTCTGCACTTGCTGAATAGGAGCTGGAAACTAACAGATGGAAGCTTCCAGACAGGCCGGTCCTTTTCACTGGTCCTGAGCGAATAAAATAACAATGATCGAGGTCAACCCTTCACTTTTAGAAGCCTTTTTGTTCCCGGAGCCTATCATCATTCGCCACGTGGAAGATCATTTACTCTTCGCAACTACCACTTACCATCCACCGCGTATCTTTCTTCTCTGGATCCATTACCCACCGTTGATCTGATCCTTCGCAAACTCCTGGCCCTCGGATCATGCGCCACGTGTCCTTTTCCATCGAGCGCCTTGGCGATAAACACCGTGGAAGTCTCCGTCCCGGAATCGCTCATGACCATAGATGTAACGTGCCTTCATCCTCCACCGTTGGATCAAATGCCACGTCCCACATTCCACTGAGCCTTCCGACTTTAACCATCGTGCAACTCTGAGTCCCGGACTCACCCTCATCCACCGATCTGATACCTCTTTACAGGTGGGCCGTTGGATCATGTGGCACCCACCGAATTCCGCTGGGCTCCTTCGCTTTAACTGTCGAGGAAGTTTGATCAGTGGAATTGCTCCTAACCATCGATGCGATATGTCTTTAATCGTGCACCATCGGATCATCATCCACGTACCCAATTCCGCTGGGCAATTCGGGGCTATCCGCCGTGCAAGTTCGACCTCCGGAATCCGTAATAGCCGTCAATCCACTCCGTTGCTGATCATCGACCGTCCGATTATCCGACACATACCCATTTCGCTGGATTCCTTGGGGCTTATCCCTCATGCGATTTCACTCCGCGGACTCCATAATGGCCATTGATCTATTCTGCCTCTGATCTTCGGCCGTCGGATTGACCACCACATACCCATTCCGCCGGACGCTTTGAGCTTATCTGCTGCTCGGTTTCTGGTTTATGGAATCAATCACATCCATTGATGTGATGCGACTCTGTCCCCCACCGTCGGATCGAGAGGATTATCCATGATTCCACCAGCCTCCCTTCCCTTAACTGACACGTGCTTTCATAGGGCGGATCTATCGTGAACCGTAGATCTACTTGGGACCACTTCACAACCTTTGATCTGTGCAGCGGGTTAAAGGCTCGAACTTCTCTTATCCCCCTCGCATGTTTTGAAGGGCGGAGGGAGCATTAGCCACAGATTTTCTTCTTTCCATCCTCACGCCCTAGGATCTTTGTCAACCTGATCGACATTTAGACCTTCATCATACTCATATACTATATCCTTTGACCAAAGTGCTCGAAAAACATTATTTTTTCTCCACCATGGTTTCATTCTCCTTGGTCAAATAGAGGTGTTAACACTGCTGATTATAAGGAACTTATAAACACTCTCGTAGATATAGTTTCTATGTTCCTCGATAGTTACATATACTCTATCTCCCATTCCTATCACTCTTCTGCAGTTCCACTCTTCATTTGTCTAACTAGCTTTGTCATTCATATTGCATCTCTACTTCCACTCAATATTTGTTCTTTGTTTCATTAGCCATTGTTTACATCATATTGTTGACACTATCTTGGAAGTATTTAGATTAGTCTTTAATGTTGACTTATCATCCAAGTCCATCTCATCCATTACATTTATTATAAATGAACTTTTATGACATCATCATTATGACACCATCATATTACATGCCATCATATGTGTCATGCTACATATTCAACTATGACATGCCATTCCATCACTACCTTAGTCTTTCATCGTCATTAGGACACCATAATCTTCCATGTCATCATATGTGTCATGCCAAATCCTCGAGTATGCCATGCCATGCCATCACTACCTTAGTATTTCATTGAGCTTGTCCTACCATCATATCCACTGGTTATTCCTTTGTCATTCATGAACACCTTTGAAATCAATGAAAACTATATACTCAACAGGACTCGATTCCAATCTTTTCTAGGAATTTAGCAAATAAATTTGATACTATTCCTATTTCCTCTTTTAGGTATCCAAATGTTACAACCCAGAAGAAAAAAAGGAAATGAGAAAAATCTGGTGTTTCTGAGGAAGATCTCTTGGTGGATTAGTTAAACTTTATAAATCCTAAAGTATCTTCTTTGTTTTCGGTGGGTTTAGCATCGAATAATTGTTCTCCTTCATATTCTATTTATGGGTCTCTTAGAGAAATATCCAAAACATGGATACTTAATGATCATTTTATCCTTTAACATTAGAGGGCTTGGTAGCTCCCCTAAAAGTGATTCCCTTAAACATCTATTGGATTTTTTCAAACCTGATATTAACATGTTGCAAGAGACAATGCCTTTTTCTATTAAGGCTTGTGATTTTTTCCTGAATATTTTTGCAATGTGGAAGTGTTGTGGTTTAGATGCTTGTGGTCATTCTAGAGGGATTTTGGTGGCTTGGAATCCAGCTAAGGATAATTTCAAGCCTTTTTTTACAATTGTAGGTATGCTTTTCGAGGGACATAATTGTGGTTTAGATAGAACTATTAGAATTTTAAATGTTTATGGGACTTATCTTCATATAAATGTTTTCCAAGATAATATTATCCACTCTGGTTTTTTAATTGATCCTTCCTTGATTTTAGATGGAGATATCAAATTAACTTTTTCTTCAACTGAGATATGGGTTCTGGAAATGTGGTTGATCCATTAGCAGAATATTCTATGAAACTTTTTAAAATGAAAAATTGATTGATGTAGTTCCAAGTTCTCTGGTTCCAATTTGGTTTAATGGTCGAATTGGAAGGATCGTATTGCTAAGAGGATTGACATGTTTCCAATGGATGAAGGTATTCGTGATGTTATGGGTAGATTTAGATCTCGTTCTATTTTTGCAGGTGTATCAGATCATAAACCTATTGTGTTACATTTGGATTTTGAGAATAGAATTGTGCAATACCCCTTCAAATTCAATCACACATGGTTAAATGGACTAGAATTATTCGAGTTGGTAAAAATTAAATGGGACTCCTACTCTCATACTGTTCATTTGCATCAGATGCCGAGGTTGGTGAAAAAAATTATGTTACTTAAAAAATATGTGACTAAGTGAGATAAATAGAAGGAGGCAAATAAAAAGATTTGATTCAAATTTAAAAGGAGATTGAATACTTATCAGTCTTGATGGATGTTGATCACTTTTATTCTTCAAGAAAGGAAAAATTGATTAGTCTAGAATTAAAAAAGGTTAAAATATTGAAACAGGATGAAGAAACTTAGAGACTTGAAAGTAGAGAAATTTTCTTCGCTCAGGCGATAATAATACTAAACTTTTCCAAAGTTATGCTAATCAGAGGAGAATCAATAATGTTATTTATGACTTGAATAATTTGAATGGAAATCTCATGACTCATCAGAGATATTTAGAAGATGAAGCTGTCATACATTTGAAGGATATCTATAAGCATAGTAATTCTACTAATTTATAAGACCAACTAAATCTTTTGAGTCACTATAAAAGATTTTTTATTAATTAGGAAGGGCTCATAATTGGGGAAGTTGTCGCCATTAATGAGGTTAAAATGTTTTAAACATGTTTTCCAAGGCAAAGAGCCTTGGTCCGGGCGAGTGGACTATTGAGGTTTTTCTTCACTTATTTGAACTGGTGGGTTAGGATTTAGTGGAAGAATATAGGATATCGTGGCATTTTCCTAGAAACATGAACACTACTTTCATTGCATTAACTCCCCAAAAGGATAGGCTAGATCCTTTTAACAATTACAAATGTATATCCTCATGTAATCTGATTTATAAAGTCATCACCAAGATCATTTCCAACAGTATCAAACCCATCTTGGCTAAAAACATTTCCAAGGAATAGTTTGGATTCTTTCTAATAAGAAAATTCTTGATGCGGTTGGAGTGGATCAAGAAAGTCTTCATTCTATTGAGACCAAGGATATTCAAGCTTTTATTCTCAAAATGAATTTGATCAAAGAATACAAAACCATTGATTAGAATTTCTTAAGATTTGTTAGTATTCATATTAGACTCCTAAATGAAGTCACAAACTATATTTTGGCTTGTATATAATTGACAAATTTTTCCATCCTGGTCAATGGATCTCCTACTTCCTTTTTTAAATGTAGTAGAGGACTAAAGTAGGGATGCCCTTTATTCCCTCTATTATTCCTCTTGGTCATCGAAGGTTTGAACAAGATTTTTGATGTAGCTAAGAAATATAAGAATATTAATGGTGTTATAATTTTACATTCTTTTCATCTCTCATTTTTTATTTGTAGATGATTTATTAATTTTGGG
The DNA here is from genome assembly GCA_001517045.1 of Pseudotsuga menziesii. NCBI lineage: Eukaryota > Viridiplantae > Streptophyta > Pinopsida > Pinales > Pinaceae > Pseudotsuga > Pseudotsuga menziesii. The sequence continues at coordinate 483,469 of LPNX010378299.1, read as the reverse complement.
AAGGGATTTATGCCTAAATGGGAATGCTATATTTCTATAATATTTTTTTTGTAGATTATGGGATGGATATCATTTCTTATAATTCTATGTTCATGTGTACCAATCATGTTATTAGGATTTATGAACAAATATTTCATTTATTTCCTTATCATATGGAAAAGTTGGAATATGGTTTCAAATATCTTGGTATTTCCTGCATGGGCTCTTCTTCGATCTGTACACTCCTTTCAATGATTTTTTTTTTTTTAATTTTCTGAGATTAGGGATCAAAGAGATTGTATCCCTTTGTATCTTCAGAATATCCAACCATAATGGACTCCTTTATGTTGGAGCAATAATCGACCTTAGTACCTTAATGATCTACCTAGGAGATATAAACATTAGCCTTGTACTATGTTTTATGGTCTAGCATAGGTTATATTGATAAATAATGGTCAAATAGGTAATTCCAACTCATTAAATGCAGTTAAGGTGCTCTAGTTTGAACATCCTAACATTTCATACTATGCATTAATTGCAAACCATTTCCAGCTTTGACCAGGAGCGCTAGCGTCTGTGAAAGTGGTTTTGTGGTCTCCTTGGCATTTATTTTCCTCCTAGAGATTCCTACACTCACCCATGTGCTCTCCTATGATTTCCTTCCCTCATTAATGACCTAGGAATTCTTCCTACATGTTCACACATGGATTCATGTCTGTTTGGTTAGGTTTGGTAACCTATTGGTCAACCTAGGGGGGTTTAGGGGCCAAATCCTAGTCTGACACTTGGATGCATTCACCTGGCCACCAGGGGCCCATGAATTTTCTCCAATGTACCATAATTATGTATCATACATATCTACATGGTGTGCTGTGATATAATTGTTAGATATTAGCACCTTTCACATGTGTTATTCTAGCTATTTCAGTCTGTTTGTTTTTCTCTTGCATATTTTGTAAAAAACTTTGATGGTGAAATTGTTCTAGGTCCTAGATATACTTGAGAAGCAATTTGTTGAAATATTGTAACTTCGAAGAATATTCTATATGTATCTTTTGTGGTCCCCGATGGTCCTACCGGGAGAACCACTTGTATTACTTTGTACCCTGATGCTTCTAATCAGAAGAACTAATAAGAGTCATGAGGTAGTCCCCTCTAATTGTAAAGGTGGGTCATTAGCACCCCAATGTGGTTACTTGAGCCTACATGATTTAACTCGAGCCTATGTGTTGAATGAGTTAGTTAAAGTGAATGAATGAATATAAATAGAGGTGTGGTGCTCCTCATTTGAGACACACACTCTCACTTGTGTAGCACATTAGTGGAGAAGAGAAGTAGTTGGAGAAGGAGGAGGATCAGGATTTGATCTCCTTGCTGGTTTTATCTTTTATCTTTTATCTTTTTGGGGCATCTATATTGAGGAATCTTTTGATGGGTTTTTCCCTTTAGGGTTTTCCCAGGATAAATCTTTGTGTTCCTGTTGTATGGTTGTGCTTGTCTGTCTTTCAGTGATCCTGTTTATATGCTTTTGTTATGAAAATGAAATTAAGTACTGATGTCTTAGCTAAGCATATGAAAATTTAACATGGTATCAAAGCCACCCTGAAAAAAGACATTGTGTAGCTAAAGAATCTATGGCTTCTTATTTTTTTTGGGTCTTTATCCATGATCAATCAGCAAAAGAAGGCTAGACTGACTCTCCATTGAAGGGCGCATCTTTCTGTTGAAGCAGAATTCGATTACGAGCATTTTTAGTTTTGGTGCGGAAAATTAGGGCTTTCTACAGAAGAATAATTTTTGATTGAGCCCAACATAGGATTGTTATACTCATCAAAATCGAAGTTTAGAGACCTGGATCAAGAAATTTGGTTGGGTGAAACTCCAGGAAAGTCAAACCCTAGTTTGACCCCGATCTGGAAAAACCCTAAATACTAGAACTGCTAAGTTTTGGTACATTCACTATATCCTGAGATTAGCGAAGTATCAGGAGTTGAAAGTTTCAAAGGCTGAATACACAATCCTGATTTACACTGTGTCCGAAATTCAGCCTCATATTCACTATATTCTGGGAGATATGATCCCTCGAAGTTAGGGTTCCAGCCTCTTCCATAATTCATTCCTAAACAGGACACCTAGGTAGAATTGATGTAGCATGGGATATAGAGGTCCAAATGGAATTCTTGAAGATTTTCCAGAAATATAACGTCCTGTACTTTCTTTGGTCTAAATTTTAGAACCTGAAGATGAACTAGTGACACGTGGCATGTCATACAACTTCACCATTCTGAATAGTCCTATAACAGGTCACCTTGGGAAAATGATCATAAATACCAATTGGTGAAACCAATTCTGATGAAACCTATGTGGTGGGATCAGGGACATGTGAGCTTACCTTAGTGAAAAATTTTATTCACATAGGAATAATAACTTTGGAGATATGACTGAAATAGTAACAGACATTTCTGCAGAAGAAATTGGAAAACTAGGGCTTCCTGTTCCGGGAGCTTCCCTCCACTGTTTTCAGAAAAGGAGTACATTGGACAGCTCCGTTTGAAGAGATCTATATTTCTATGAAATCAGATCTGAAAGATTCCAAGTTTTTAAAATTAGGGTTTCTTTGACAAACCCTAGATCAGCGAGCTCCGGAAGCAGGACGGACACCTCAAATCGGTAAGATCTAATATTTTGCTATTTGAATTTGAGGTTCTCATTTCAAAGTGATATATCACATCATCTTGATGATAAGCTTGGTAAAGTTGACAAGTTCCAATCATGGAAGTATTTGATCTCTCTGAAGAAAATGAATTGGACACCTACATGAGTAGAGAGGTTCCAGTTCCATACGAAGATGAGGCTCAAAGCCTTACACAAGAAGAACTTGATCAAGTCCAAGAAGATCATTGTTGATTCAATCACAGATAAACTTATACCACAAGTGTCTTCCCTAAAGACACCGAAGATGTTTGATTCCTTGATCAAGCTATTTGAAGATAAGAACTTAAATCAGAAGATGGCTTTGAGAAAACAGTTGAAGAATGAGAAGAAGAAGATGGGAGCAATTGAAGATCAAGCTCTCACCATTCAAAGAAGATCCCTCAAGCGATGAGGAAAATGAAAAACTCAATTCTTGAAGAACCTCATATTCATCTTATCATTTGGATAAGAAATGATGATTTCATGAATGAAGAAGATGATAAAGCAGAATGATCAAGATGGAGTCTACCCACAAAACAAATAAAAGATAAGTATTCAATTGCCATTTCATGATATTGTTTTGTTATACATTTGATTGTATTCAGTTGATGTGTTATGCATGATAGATTGTTTACATTAATACTACTAATATGCATGTGATGGGTAAGTAGCTCATGGCGCTATACAACTCTCCAGTGCTACTTATCAAACCTCTTTGCTGACATATTAGATTAGTGTACAATCTCAATGATGTCATAGTAGAGATGGAAGACATATAGAGAGTTTCTATGAGATATGGATGAATGTTGTATTGGCTAAATAGTTGCATGATGCATAAGAATTTGTTGTTATGCATATGTTTTATGAAATAGTTCTAACCATGCAATTGGTGCATTTGAATTGTAGGAAAGGTCCTGTACAACCTCCTACAAGAAAAGAAGGATGAGACTTGTTCCGAAGAACAAGTGATGACAATTCAATAAACATGAATCTGAAGCTCCCAGGGTCAGAGACACCATGACGGAAGAAAGAGCTTCAGAGAGAGGTAGATCCACCTCAAAGGATGAAGACCACCATGGGTACAAGAGATAACTCAAGATGAAGAAAAGAATGCTATGAAAGAAGCTATGATCAAAGAATAACATTTGATCATGGGGAATGATGTATATGATATGATTTCAATACATAAAGGGAAGTACGTAGTATCCTCCATATGGATCTACAAGAACAAGTGTATAAAGAAAGGTTCATGATTTGCTTCAGAAAGAATAGACTATGACATGACATAATCTATTGACCAGTATATATCAAGCATAGAACCACCTGTACAGAATGAAGAAGGAAGATAATACTCCACTTCAGGGGGAGTGACTACAGAAGATATCTGTGCTCGACACGGTACGACATGATGGAAAACTTCTTGATGGATCGAGACTTTACCAAGAGTAAAGTGGGTTACAACCTTCAAAGTTGAATGTAGAAGACTAGGATGTGTTGATGATCTGACAAGATGAACTCATGGAAGATGTTATGATGAAAGAATACTAGAATGATGTATGGGATATAGTTCCCAAATAAGAAGGAAAGAGTATTGTATCCTCCAAATGGATATACAAAATAGAGCATGTAGCTGACAAAAGTATCGATAAGTATAAAGCAATATTTGTGGCCAGAGGTTTCTTTCAGAAAGAGGGAATTAATTCTGAAGAGAAACTTAATCCAGGAAGCAAGGTACACTTCCTTTAGAACTATCATGGTAGTTTCTTCCATGGTGAAGTAAAGACAAGCCTTCCTTAATGGTATGATTGCGAAAGAGTTTTACATGGAATAGTCATGAGTATTTGAAGTTGAAGCCAGATGGATTCACGTATGCAAGTTGAAGAAGGCCCTCTATGGTCTTAAACAAGATCCCAGAGCTTGGTATGGAAGAATAGATAGTTTCTTGTCTAGCATGGGATTTACCAAGAGTAAAGATGATCCTAACCTTTATCTCAAGGTTGTAGAAGATGAAATTGTCATCCTGTTATTATATGTGGATGACTTATCCTTGACAGGAAATGAGAAAAAGGTCATGGAAAGCAAGAAGAATTTGAGATGAAAGACCTTGGGTTAATGCATTATTTCCTAGGTCTAGAAGTATGGCAAAGTTCAAAAGAAATATTTCTCAACTAGGGAAAGTATGCGGTAGAGATATTGAAGAGATTCAATATGTTGGAATGCAAAGTCATGGCCACACCCATGGACTCCAACCTGAAGCTGTTAGCTGATGACTCATCAGATTTAGTGGATATGACTCATTACAAACAGATCATTGGGTCATTGATGTACTTACAAATACCAGACCAGACATTTGTTTTGCTGTGAACACCTTAAGTCAATATCTTGTTCAACCAAGATGAGTTCACCTAGTAACTGCAAAACATGTGATGAGATATCTGAAAGGGACTATAGACTTTGGTTTATATTATGATGGTGGCCATGAGTATAGATTGTATGGATACACAGATGTAGATTGGGCTAGAAGTATCTCAGACAAGATAAGCACATTAGGTAGATGCTTTTGTTTGGGGTCTGCTATGAGTTCATGGTTTAGTAGGAAACAGTCCAGTGTTTCTCGTAGCATGGCTGAAGCAGAATACATAGCAGATTACTCTGCTAAGTTGTGAAGCCATATGTCTTTGGAAGCTGATATCAAGTCTCTTTGAACTGAATATGGATACTACATTGATTCTATGTGATAACGAGAGTTGTGATGACAGAGAACCCCGTGTTCCGTCATAACACATAGAAATATGGTATTTCTACATTCAAGATAAAGATGCAGATGATGATGTTTCAGTATTTACATACTGTAGATACAGATGATGGTGATTTCGTATTTCTATACTGAATATAGAGATGATGATGTTTTAGTATTCCCATATTGAAGATATAGATGATGATAATTTCAGTATTCCCATACTGAAGATATAGATGACGTTTCAGTATTTACATACTGGAGATGCAGATGATGGTGAACTGATGATGCTTTCGGTACTCACATACTGGAGATACAGATGGTGATAGTTCAGTATTCACATACTGAAGATGTAGATGAAGATGGTTTAGATGACGATGCACTGACAAAGCCTCTATCTCGGGTAAAGTTCGAACACTTTCGAGACAAGCTTGGTATGGTTCAGAAAGACCTTCCCTGAAAGGGGGAGTAGCGATGTTGCAGTGGGATTGTATCATCCCTGGACACTTGCCCTAAAGTGATCCAGAGACCTTGGTCTTTGAGAATGAAGAGGGATTGTATCATCCTGGGACATATGTCCAAAAGTGATCCGGAGACCTCGGTCTTCAAGAATGAAGTGGGATTGTATCATCCCTGGGCACTTGCCCTAAAGTGATCTAGAGACCCCGGTCTTCGAGAATGAAGAGGGATTGTATCATCTTGGGACATATGTCCAGAAGTGATCCAGTGTAACTTTGGTCATTGAGAATGTGGTAGGATTGTATCATCCTTGAACTTCGGTTCAGAACGGATCTGGTGTAACTTCAGTCATCGAGAATGTGGTAGGATTGTATCATCCTTGAACTTCGGTTTAGAATGGATCCAGTGTAACTTCGGTCATTGAGAATGTGGCAGGATTGTATCATCCTTAAACTTTGGTTTAGAACGGATCTGGTGTAACTTCGGTCATTGAGAATGTGGCAGGATTGTATCATCCTTGAACTTCGGTTCAGAACGGATCCGGTGACTTCGGTACTCGAGAACGTGTGTTGATCCCGTAATTCCTGGAGGAAGGATTTTCTGAGTTCCACCTCTATGTTGATCCCATAATTCTAAAAGGAAGGATCGTTAGTAACTCTGTAAATACCTAAATCCTATAATTCTAAAAGGAAGGATCATTGAATTGATCCTGTAGTTCCAATAGGAAGGATTGTCTGAGTTCCACATATGTGTTGATCCCGTAATTCCAATAGGAAGGATTGTCTGAGTTCCACATTTGTGTTGATCTCGTAATTCCAAAAGGAAGGATCGTTAGTAACTCCGTAAAGACCTAAATCCCGTAATTCCAAAAGGAAGGATCATTGAATTGATCCCGTAATTCCAATAGGAAGGATTTTCTGAGTTCCACAGATGTGTTGATCCCGTAATTCCAATAGGAAGGATTGTCTGAGTTCCACAAATGTGTTGATCTGTATTTCTGAAAGGAAGGATCATTAGTAACTCTATAAAGACCTAAATCCCGTAATTCCGAAAGGAAGGATCGTTAGTAACTCCGTAAAGACCTAAATCCCGTAATTTCGAAAGGAAGGATCATTGGTAACTCTGTAAAGACCTAAATCCCATAATTCCGAAAGGAAGGATGATGTTGATGTTTTTATGATGATGATGATGTTCTCTGATCGAAATATCAGAAGTTGCTGATGATGATGATGTTCTCTGATTGAAAGATCAGAATATGATGATGATGCTGTTACTAATGATGATGATCTCTGATCGAAAGATCAGAATATGATGATGATGATGTTTCTCTGATCGAAAGATCAGAATTTGCTGATGATGATGATGTTCTCTGATTGAAACATTAGAATATGATGATGATGATGTTGCTGACGATGATGATCTCTGATTGAAAGATCAGAATATGATGATGATGATGTTTCTCTAATTGAAAGATCAGAAGTTGCTGATGATGATGTTCTTTGATCGAAAGATCAGAATATGATGATGATGATGTTTTCTAATCAGAAGATCAGAAGTTGCTTATGATTATGATGTTGATGATGATGATGATGTTTTCTGATCGAAAGATCAGAATGCGATGATGATGATGATGTTTCTGATTGAAAGATCAGAATGTGATGATGATGATGTCGTATTATCAAAGTATGAGGATGATGACGTACTGATCGAAAGATCAGAATATGATGATGAGTTGATGTTAGAGTATGATGATGTTCGGTTGATGATGGTTCGGATCGAAAGATCAGAGGCTGATGATAATGATGAGTTTGATTGAAAGATCAGAGTATGATGATGATGTTGTTGCTGATCGAAAGGCCAAAGTGCTGAAGAAGACGTTGCTGATCTAATGGTCAAAGTGTTGAAGATGATGTTGCTGATTGAAAGGTCAAAGTGCTGAAGATGTTGCTGATCGAAAGGTCAAAGTGTTGAATATGTTGCTGTTGATTGAAGAGTCAAGATGCTGCTGATCGAAGCGATCAAAGTACCGATGATGTTGAAGACTGAAGATTGAAGATGAAGACTACATGATGTTGAAAATCTTCCAATGATTTATAGATGTGTTACCCTACTGATGTTGATGATGTCCTCTATCTCTCTCCTACTATTGTTGTTGTTGATGTTGTTGTAGAATACCCTTCTTGTTAAGGGAAAGTGTTGAAATATTGTAACTTCGAAGAATATTCTATATGTATCTTTTGTGGTCCCCGATGGTACTACTGGGAGAACCACTTGTATTACTTTGTACCCCGATGCTTCTAATAGGAAGAACTAATAAGAGTCATGAGGTAGTCCCCTCTAATTGTAAAGGTGGGTCATTAGCACCCCAGTGTGGTTACTTGAGCCTACATGTGTAACTCGAGCCTACACGATTTAACTCGAGCCTACATGTCGAATGAGTTAGTTAAAGTGAATAGATGAATATAAATAGAGGTGTGGTGCTCCTCATTTGAGACACACACTCTCACTTGTGTAGCGCATTAGTGGAGAAGAGAAGTAGCTGGAGAAGGAGGAGGATCAGGCTTTGATCTCCTTGCTGGTTTTATCTTTTATCTTTTATCTTTTATCTTTTTGGGGCATCTATATTGAGGAAGATTTTGCTAGGTTTTTCCCTTTAGGGTTTTCCCAGGATAAATATTTGTGTTCCTGTTGTATGGTTGTGCTCTCTATATTTTAGTGATCTTGTTTATATGCTTTTGTTATGAAAATGAAATGAAGTACTGATGTCTTAGCTAAGCATATGAAAATTTAAAATAGTTCTCAAATGGTATCATAGATAGTTGGAGTTGCAAACAAATCTTGTGAGGTCTAAGTTATTAAAATTTGAATTCCATTTAGATCTTCAAGTAGAGAGTTCTGATAATGTTGCAGTAATTGAATGGAGAATGAAAATACAAACTAAGCAAAAAAAATCACATAGGAAACAGACAAGTATTGCTCAGGAATTTACAGTATATTCATCATAATAATATCCAGTGTTACAATGTAGTATACATAGGAAATAATTCGAATGAATGAGTAATGAATTTGAATCCTCCAAGTAGATAATACTGTATCTAACTGAATCTCTAACTCAAGGTCTCCCAATCAATATCAGAGTCCAAATAGAAAACTCCCCGATGAACAATAAATCCAATAAGCAGTAACAACTAGTTAACTCAGTGCAACTGAGTGTGGTAGGTAGGTAAAGCGCTCCTCCCCATGCAACCATGCATTATACATGCATTAGTAGCACTAGCCTAAATGACTGTGAAGTAACTGATTGTAACTAGGGATAACTAGGACTAACTAGTGCTAACACCAACTGACTCAATTAGGTTGGTTTCGGGACTCCCAGTGGCTCCTAAAATGTAGGGATTGATCTAGGAGGAGCCCTAACTAATGCATGCACATGCAGTAAGTGGTAGTTAAACTCTAGTAGTGTTCCCCACACTTCAATTACTGGTACATGTGGCCCCATTGGGCCAAGTGGACCCAATATCACTAGTGGACCCATTTAATTAATTTAAGGTTCCTAAATTAGGCAATAATTAATCTGATAGAAATTTTACCAAGGGAGGATTAATAATCCTAACACCCCCCCCTGAATCCTAACTTGGACAACTGTGGGCCCTGGTAACAATACCATAGGTCACCCAAATACAATCTAGAAGATAAAAAAATGTTGCTTAGTATAACTGAGAAAACAAGGGAAAACCTCATGGGAACTCCCCCCCCCCCCTACTAAAAAATAAGCAAGAAAATAGAAATTTGCAAGCTATATTTAGAAGAAAGAATCTTCCTCCTTAGAAAAATAAGAGCAAAACACTGCTGCAAAAAATTGCATCTCTATGTAGAAGCATGGTCCATTAGTGGACCTCTCAATGTACTTCTGAATTGATGACTCTGTTTGTTTCTGCTGGATGGTGAAGGTAGGGAATGATCAAATATTTGCATCTGTGGGCCATGTAGCTAATCATTCACCATCATCAAGTACCATCGACTTGGAACTTTGCTACACCATTTTGTAGAGAGCGAATATGTGAGGGATAGTGCAACATGCTCATTCTAATACTGGGACCTAGTTCTTCTTTTGTCTTCTAGAACTCCAACACCATTTCCAGCTGCATCAAGAAGCTTTTGAGCCCATTTGGGTTTAGGCTTATGATTAGGAATGGGTACTGGATATGTATCTAGAATCTCTTGAGATTCAGTCTCAATAATAGGATCATGCTGTATGTGATCTTCTTCATCTGAATCTAAAACCTATAGCACATCATCATCATAAAAAATAGGAGGAGAAATAGGTATACCTTCCTGTGCTGCTAGAGGAGTATCATGCAACTGATCTTCTTCAAAATGGACACTTCTTTCAATGAAGCATCTTCTATTAGAAACCTCCATCATTTTGTAAGATTATACTTCATCTGCATATCCCAGTAGAATGCATTCACTACTTTGAGCTTGCAAGGCCTTTCTCTTGTCAAGTGGTATCCTCATCTAAATATGAAACCTATAGCATATCATCATCATAAAAAATAGGAGGAGAAATCATTATACCTTCATGTGCTGCTGGAGGAGTATCATGCAACTGATCTTCTTTGAACTGGACACTTCTTTCAATCAAGCATCTTCTGGTAGAAACCTCCATCATTTATTAAGATTATACTTCATCTGCATATCCCAGTAGAATGCATTCACTACTTTGAGCTTGGAAGGCCTTTCTCTTGTCAAGTGGTATCCTGGCCCAAGATTTGGAACCAAAAATTCTCAGATGAGAGACATTGGGTTTATACCCATGTAGTGATTCAGATGGATTCATCCCAACCACTGACTTTTGGGGCACCCTATTCTGCAAATAAAAAGCACAGTTTACTGCTTCAATCCAAAGAGAAGGAGGTATATGCTTGCCATGGAGAAGGCAAATTTCCATCTCTTTCAGTGATATGTTCTTCCTCTCGGCCACACCATTTTGCTGTGGTGTGTATGGAACTGAGTGTTCCATTTGAATATCCTCTTATTCATAGAAATTATAGAAATATATTTTGACATATTCTCCTCCTCCATTGGATCTTATTGACTTAATATTTTTATTGAAACTGTTCTCAGCCATAGCTTTAAAAATTTTAAAAGTATCAAAAAATTCTGATTTTAGTTTCATGAAGTAGATCTAGTAGTACCTAGAACAATCATCAATAAATGTCATAAAATACATGCAACCATTAATGGAGTTTGTGGGCATAGGTCCAGATGCATCACGGTGTATAAAATCAAGGGTAGAAACAACTCTATGAGCCTTCCCAACATCATACTTCTTTTCTGGATGCTTACCTACCAAGCACCCAACACACACTCCATCGAAAGTTTGGATGGAGGGAAAACCTTCAACCATTTTATCATTGTGGAGTTGCTTCAGATATTTGAAATTAAGATGGTCAAATATCTCATGCCAAATATTGTTGGTGTTGTTAGCATGAGACAATAAAGCTGTAGGAGGACAAATAGGTAAGAAATGTGAAAACTCATAAGATTTGGTAGAGTAATTTGCAATACCTTTCGCTACAATATTTCCAGTGGCTTTTTCTGTAATCTCAACTGAGTATGAATCGAATGTGACCCTCTTGGGAGAGCCTGTATGTGTCATCTGGTAAACAAATAATAGGTTAGTAGCAAGGGAGGGCACACATAATACATGCTTGAACTCACCATGCTTCACTCTGATTGAGTCCCTTCCTTCTGCTGGAATCTGGGAATCATCTCCCATGTGAATATTAGGCCCCTTTGATAGTGAAAGAGTAAAGAAGGATTCTTTGGATAAAACCATGTGGTTGGAGGCTCCAAAATCTATAATGTCTGCTGAGGATGGAGAGATATTTTCTTTCAAATCATGACACCTTTTAGCATCTTCTATTGATGCTTCTTCATCAAGCTTCTTTTCTCTTGGAAGAGAAATGTTGTGCTGCTTGAGAAGAGTGGACATCTCATCAAGTTGCTTCCTCATACAATGTTCTTCAATATGGTATCCCTTTTTACAATACAAACATAACTTCTTTTCAAATTTCTTCTTCTTAGAGCCGGAGGCCCCTTCAGAATATTACTGATTTGGGTTAGGCTTCAAATCAGCTACCTTTGGATCCTCCTTCTTTGATTTCCCTTTTGCTTGCACTTTGGAAGAGACAGTAACCAAGGGAGCTTGATCTTTGGAAGTCTGGATGACTCCCATTCGAATCAATTTGTCTTGTTCCTTGGTTAAGGACTTGAAAAATGACTCTAAAGAAGGAATTTTCCAATCAGTAAAGTTTTCCTTCTTGGAATGAAACATAGAGACATAGATAGAGTAATCAAGACCTAGTTTGTTGAGTATGGAAAGGACATTTTTCTCATCCTTCCACTCTATCCCGCACTATCTGCATTGTAGCACTAGAGACTTGAATTTGGAGAAGAATTGCTCAATAGTCTCGAAATTGCTGGGATGTAATGATACATACTAATTCTCTAGAATGTATCCCCAAATCTCATCTTGTTTGTTAAACAAGCTATCAAGATTCTCCTAGGATTCTCTAGGAGTCATCAATCCTTCTAGATGAAAGAGGAGATATCTGGAAATATAAGTACATAAGTACCCGAATGCTTCATCAAAATGGTTTAGGAACATGTTTCTCTCTACCGGATGATGAGGCTCATCCTCCCATCCATGTATGATCCTATGGTAGCCATGCTTGCGTAAGGACAGCTGCATATCAATCCTCCAATCAAGGTAATTGGAAGTTGTGAGGATCCATGTCTCAAGAGTTTGAGAACTCATAATTGCTCCGGCAGGGAGACTACAAATACTTCTTTGAAGTTACGTATCACTTGTAAATTTTAATGCAAATAACACTAAAAATATGAAATATTAGAATCATGCTTTTCCTCCCAGCATGAACATGTTTTCATGGTCTGTTATGCTTTCTCTGCTGCTCTGAATGAATCCAGAGCTAGAAAATTTTCATAGGGGACTTCTATGGAAACCCAGCTGCTTTTGATGTTTGATGGGGAGAAACAAGCATGAAACCTGCCTGAGAAGGCTCTGATACCATATTGTAATTTGAATTCCATTTATATCTTCAAGTAGAGAGTTCTAATAATGTTGCAGCAATTGAATGGATAATGAACATACAAACTAAGAAAAACAAACCACATAGGAAACAAACAAGTATTTCTTAGGAATTTATGGTATATTCATCATAATAATATCCGATGTTACAATGTAGTATACATAGGAAAGAATTTGAATGCATGAGTAATGAATTCGAATCCTCCAAGTAAATAAGACTGTATCTAACTTAATCTCTAACTCAAGGTCTCCCAATCAATATCGGAGTCCAAATAGACAATTCCCCAATGACCAATAACTCCAACAAGCAGTAACAACTAGTTAACTCAATGCAACTAAGTGTGGTAGGTAGGTAAAGCACTCCTCCCCATGCAACCATGCATTATCTGTGCATTAGTAGCACTAGCCTAACTGTCTGTGAATTAACTGATTGTAACTAGGGGCTAACTAAGACTAACTAGTGCTAACACCAACTGACTGAAGTAGGTTGGTGCTAGGACTCCCAATGGCTCCTAAAATGTAGGGATTGGTCTAGTAGGTTCCCTAACTGATGCATGCACATGTAGTAAGTGGAATTTAACCTCTAGTAGTGTTCCCCACACTTCAATGACTGGTACATGTGGCCCCATTGGTCCAAGTGGACCCAATTGCACTAGTGGAACCATTTAATTAATTTAAGGTTCCTAAGTTAGGCAATAATTAATCTAATAGACATTTTACCAAGGGAGGATTAATAGTCCTAACATGAGTTTCTATTTAGGGCATATTTCTAGTTTATTTGAGTGTTTTTCATTGCACGTTATTACAACAAATTCATGGATTTGCAAGAACTTCCTCTCCTTTACCCATTCAAGTATTCTGAATGGAATTCAAAGATGTGTGCATATATTAAGAGGAAATGTCTCTATGATGTGTCCATTGGTGTTGTGAGATATCCAGAGTCTTGTCAAGAGAAGTGTGATTGACTTAATGACAATGATAGAGCTTATGGAACTATGTGTCTAGCTATACCTCCGACAATGTGTTATCTCCTTGATTTTGCTGAGTACCCATTCGAGTTTTGGAGAAATATAGATGAAGCGCTTGGAATGAAGCAAGAAGATGTGATCTATATGGAGAGCAAGAAAATGGGAACCTCCTTATGTTTCCTCCATCATATGATCTCAGCCTCTTGCATTTCTCAAGAGGTTGTTCGAAATGAAGAAGAAGAAGTAGACAAAGATTCAACAAATGATCCAACTCAAGTTTCTTCCTCTATGGCTTCCTCTCCTTGTCAAGAATCTATTTTTCACGAAGATAGAATATGAGTTGTTTCTGTCACTATTGCTGAAGATTTATCTATCCATTCTACACCGTTATCCTCTATTTATTTTGTTACTAATGGTGAAGATATATTTCTAGTTGATGTTCATAGTGATCCTTGTCTAGAAGATGGGTTTTCTTCACATGAGAGTATTGGTTATAAATATGGATAGGTTTGGATGTCAAGTGAAGATATCTCATCGCTTCACACTATTTTTCCCATGTATTCCTCCCTCATGAATAGTAGAGTTCCTTCAAGTTCATATGAAGATGGAGAAGCCTTTTCCATCACAATGGAACATTCGGGACTCTTGGTCCACCTTCTTGGAGATGACTAAAAAATTCATTAAAAGTTGACGCTTCAAGATCCTTATGACTCGCTTAGGGTCACCTATTCTCAAGCACTTCAAGTCTCTTTTGGGCATGGCATCCTGTTTGGTTCAAGGTTCAAGTCTGAAGAGAACCATTCGCTCTCCTATCAGTGCATTTTAGTTGTTCTACATGGTATGAGCATTCATCATGTAGTTGTTCCTGAGCTGGTTGAGCACATTCTACTTCTTCCCAAGAAGAATATTCCTACAGACATTTTCATTTAGTTTGGAGTGTATACAATTTTGTTTCCATGTCATAATACATTTTTGAGGGAGGTTTTTCCCCATGAAGTTTTCCCTCTTACCTCTATTACATATATCAATAAAATTTTGCTATAAAAGGTGACTTCTGCCTTAGTTTCCAAGGCCTTAATAAATTATGTGATGTACTAAGTCAAGATTAAGGGGGGGTGTTGTAGAAATAATCTTCCTTAGTACCTTAATGATCTACCTAGGATACATAAGCATTAGCCTTGTGCTATGTTCTGTGGCCTAGCTTAGGTTATATTTTTCAATAATTGTCAAATAGGTGATTCTAGCTCATTAAATGTAGTTGAGGTGCTCTAGTTTGAACATCTTGACATTTCATATTGTGTGTTAATTGCAAACCACTTCCATCTTTGACCAGGAGTGCTAGTGTGTGTGAAAGTGTTTTTTTGTGGTCTCCTTGGCATTTATTTGCCTCCTAGAGATTCCACCAGTCACCTATGAGCTCTCCCATGCTTTCCTTCCCTCATTAATGACCCAAGCATGATTCCTACTTGTTCACAAATGGATTCATGACTTTTTGGTTAGGTTTGGTGGCCTATTGGTCAACCTAGGGGGTTTAGGGGTCAAATCCTAGTCTGACACTTGGATGCATTCACATGGCCACCAAGGGCTCACAAATTCTCTCCATTGTACTATAAATATGTATCATACATACCTACAAGGTGTGTTGTAATATAATGGTTAGATATTAGCACATTTCACATGTGCTATTCTAGCTATTTCAGTCTATTTGTTTTTCTCTTGCATATTTTGTGAAACACTTTGATGGTGAAATTGTTCTAGCTCCTATATATATTGAGAAGAAATTATCTCACTTTATTTGAGTTTTCAAGTCCTTTATATTCTCGAGAGGAATTCTAATACAAGCCTTTGAGCCTAAAAACCTTAAATGAGAAACACTGGGCTTGTGACCACTCCAAGCCTCAAATGGAGTTTTTCGTGTTAGAAAATAGGACCGCAGAGCAATCAAAGATATGCAGTTAAATCAATAAAAAAGATGCAAAACACATTAAAACATTACAGAGAGACACAGATATAACGTGGTTCACCCAAACGATGGGCTATGTCCACAAAGAAATTTCCAGTCCTTTTATTACAGTCTAGAAAGATGAAGGGATACACCCTACAGCAAAACTACTGCACTTCCTCTTCATTCTCTCACAGTCTCTCTTCCAATACAATACAATACCATCCTCAGTCGTTTTACAATGCTTTATTTTATAGGGGAAATACAAAGGGAAAATTCTAGGGTTAAACCAATACCATGGGTCCACAAAACTATTGGCAAACACACATCCCAAAATTTTTTCTCGGGGGCTCTTCCCTCGACCCCCCGTGTCTCGAGGGCGCTGCCCCGAACCCCAAGGCAGGGTGAATGAGTGTACAATACTCCCAATTTACAATCACAACTGAATAATATCTATGCATATGGAAGATTGGGCTCCACAACCAACATTTCCTTCCAATGCTTTGTGTGGAGCTCTATTCTAAACATATGCATAAAAATTGATGGCTTCATACCATATATTAGGTGACAAATCCTTCCAAGGGGAATGGTCACATCCTCCACTCGATGGTGATGTAATGGATGATTATTCCTATGATTTGTTTGATTCTGATATTGATTATTATTATGCTGACATGAATTCATATCATGAATCACCCATAAGGCCAAAGTGGGATGAGAAAACCATACAAGCAGCTAGTGATCTTGCTGGAGATCCACTAGACTCTGGGAAGACTAGACCTCAATTTCACAATGCTTTATCTACTTGTGAATTGAATATTTCAGAAATATTCTTTATGATGGTTGGATATTCTCCTAATACATATCAAGAATCATCACTTGCCCCAATATGGAAAAAAACCATGCAAGAAGAGTTCAACTCTTTGCAAGACAATGAAACTTGGGAGTTGGTTCCTCTACCTTCCAAGAGGAAACTACTGCAATGTAAGTGGGTATAAAGGAACAAAGTGGATGTAGATAATTCAGATATCAATTACAAGGTCAGTTTGGTTACAAAAGGATTCTATTAATTCCAAGGAGTGGACTATACAAAGACATTCACACCGGTAGCAAAGATGGATTCTATCAGGCTAGTTTTGGCCATTGATGCATCTAAGGGATGGGAGGTTCACCACATGGATGCTAAGAGTGATTTTATTCATGGTGAAATCCACGAGGATATATATATATATATATATATATATATTATTGAAGGTTTAATTCATGATCCTTCACTTTTTTTTAGGTTGAGGATGTCACTCTATGGCCTCAAGCAAGCCCCCAGGGCTTGGTATGCCAAGATGGACAACTTTCTTCTTTCACTAGGATTTGAGCGATGCAAATATGATACTAATGTATATTTGAAGAACGTTGGTGATTTATTTCAGGTCATAGTGTTGTATGTTGATGATATTTTGGTCACTAGAATTTGCATTGATGATACAGGTTTAATAAATTCCTCTTTGCATAGTGAGTTTTTGATGATTGACCTTGGATTGTTAAAACAATTTCTTGGATAAGAGATTGAGCAATATGATGTAGGGATCAAGGTCAGCCAATAAAAGTATGATACATAACTATTATTAAAGTTAAAAATGGATGAATCTAAGGTATCCAAGTGCCCATTCCTTTCAGGAGTGAAACTAGGTGAATTAGGTTCATCTCCATTGGTGGACATCTCGTTGTATAGGCAACTAGTTGGGAGCTTGCTGTATCTAACACACTCTCGATCTGATTTGGATTATGAAGTAGATTTTTTTGAAAAATATATGTAGGAGCCTCATGAGATCCATTGGAAGGCTGCAAAAAGGATCTTGCAATATGTGCAAGGTACCAAACAGTTCAGGGTACACTCTGTTGCTAGTTCTCCACTAGAACTAGTTGGATTTACTGATTCTGATTGGATTGGAGATTCCATTGACAAGAAATACACTTCAGGTTATGTACTCATTATTGAAAATGGTCTCATATTCTAGTCAAGAAATAAACAACACACTATATTCCTTTCATCTGTTGAGGTTGAGTATGGAGAAGCAGTGAACGCAGCTACACAATGTGTGTAGTTGCAAGGTATTCTTGGAGAGCTTGGATTTTCCTTTGATTCACCCACAATAATTTGGTGTGATAACAAAAGTGCAATAAATATTTATACTGATCCAGTGTAGAGACAGAGGACTAAGCACATAGAGATACACATGCACTACATTAGGAGCTTGGTTCATGAGCAGGTGATATCGTTACAGTAATTCCGATCTACAGAGTAAACACTAACATCTTCACCGAGAGCTTCACAAAGAAGACATTCACCTATCTAAGATCACTTATTGGAGTGGGTGAAACATGGTAATTGCTGATATTCACTTAGATTATCCCCATGTACATTTTTTATGGGAGTTTTTGTTCCCATGAGGTTTTCCTCCTTACCTTGGTTATATGGACAAATAAACTTTTGTAAGAGGTGAATCGAGCCTTAGTTTCCAAGGCCTCAATTTTATGATGTAATTACACTAATTAAGGATTAAGGGGGTGTGTTAGAGAATTATGCCACCTAGTACCATGGACACATACACCTAGGAAACATTTTCATTTGTCTTGTACTTATGTCATATGGTTCAAAACTTGGTTATTCTGGTCTAACAAGGTCCTTTGGTGTTTTAGACTCATTAATGCACCCAAGGGCCCACATTTTATTATTATGGTTACACACATGCCCTAATTTATGAATTTCTAGCCCTTGGTGCACTCCCACTCCATAAAAAATGGAAACTGGTTGACCAAAGGCACCCATGAATGGTATTTGGCTATTTTTGTCTCTTTTGGACCATTTATTGCTTCCTAAAGCCACTCCTACTCACCCATGCACTATGCCACACCTACCCTACCCTCATTTATGTCCTGGCATGCTCCATCCATGTTCACATAGGAATTTGTGACCATTTTAGGTGCTTAGGGTGCTCATTGGTCCACCTAGGGGGGTTCTGAGGTCCAATCTAAGCCTGCCACATGTATGCATCCAATTTCTCTCCAAAGGATAATTATTTTATCCTATTGTATTATAAACATGTTCCAGATATATTACATGTGGGATAGTGATAATAAACTCAGTTATTGGCACCATTTCTATGTGTTAATTTCACTCTTTTCATTGTTTTTCTGCATAATTTGTGAATATATTGAGTTGTGAGGATTCCTTTAGCTCCTAGATATTGATATGAATCATATTTTCATAGATAATATGCACTCTAAGTTCATTAAATTCCCAAGTTTCAATATTTCAATGGTTAAATTCTTTGGATAAAAAAGAAAATAAAAAGGGTATTCCATATGTGTATATATGAAGGTCAATTCATTAAATGGACGAGTGTTATTGTTGTAAATGTGAATAAAGTAAAGGGACTCATATTTGGAAGAGTGGATACTTATGTCATTAAATAATGGGATTTATATGGTTAATGTTTAGGTATTATGCTTGATGAAAAATTAATTTTGATGGGATAAAGGAAATTGTGGTATGAATATACTATTTTTTACGTGTTATTTGGTGGTGCCAATGTATTGTGTTTATAAATGAATTGATTATGTTCATAAATTAAATAATAGTATTAATGCTATAGTAATATTGAGTATGTGGAAGAAGTATACTGTGTTACTAATTATAATTATATTGATTATGCTCTCGTTATCATTTAATCTAATTACTATAGGAATGTATTCCATATTATAATACAAGGATTGGATATGTTATTACATTGGGGCTATGAATGGAAGGTAATGATAGTTTTAGAATGATTGGAAGAATATTAAACACATGAAGTCAGTCATGGGAGAGTGATAATAATTAAAACTGACATGTTCTATATTAAGAGGAATGTCACATGGATTCGTCAAACACTTTACTGATATAATCATCATTAGTTGTAATGGTGACATGACACATAAGAATCGTGCATGCATATTTTGTGGTATAAATATTCCGTCATACAACATTATTATATTGAATAATTTCATGCAAGAGAATGTGGAGGTCATCATTACTAGAAGGGAATTATGAACAAGATCATGAGGGTAGGGTTTTATTGGCCCACTATCTTTTCTGATATTCACAAAGAGGTTGTTGCCTACCATAAATGCTAGATATTTGAAGGAAGGAGGAAGATTCTGCCATTGCCTCTAAATCCCATACATGATGAGGCCCCTTTCCAACAATGGGGATTGGATTTCATTGGAGAGATTAACCCATCTTCCTCAGGACAACACAAGTGGATTCTCATTGCCACTGATTATTTCACCAAATGGATTGAAGCCATCCCAACTAGAAAGGCCACTACAAAAAGTGGAAAAGACGATTAGTAATTGGACCTATAGATGGTTGTTTATTGGCATAAGACTTATTTTGGAAAATTTTGTATTATAAACTATACTTGTATATTGGATTTCTCTTTCTATGGTTCTTGTTTAAGCTATCAATAATAAAACTTGGAAGAAAATGTTCCATTTTCTATGGGAAGGTAACCTTAACTCTTCAAAATTTCATTTAACTTCATGGGATAGTATTTCATTGCCTAAAAAGATGGGATGATGGGGATTAAAGCATCTTGACAAGTTTAGTTCTACATTGAGTATCAAAAGTCTGTGGAGAGGCCTTTTTTGGCTAGGACTATGGAGTAAAGTTCTTAAAGCCAAACAGATTAAGTGTTTCTCTATGAATCGGCGGATTCAGAATCCACATAATACCTTTACAAATACCTCTATCATTTGGACGGGGTTAATAAGATCTTATCCAAAACTGAAAGAGTGGGTTAGTTGGAAAATTAGGGGAGGTACATAGGTGTTTGTTGGTGTTTATCCCTTCATTGGTGTTTAAGGACATTATAAGATACTTGATTTATTACTTTCAAAACTTCATAATTTAAACATCCATGTTCTTGCACAAGTAAAAGGGTTAGTTGGGATTGTCGAAATATGTTGTTGAAGAATGGAACAATTTCGTTATGGTCTTGAATAGAGATGGTATTAGATTACATGACTAATATGGTGCATTAGTGTGGGATTGGAAAGGAGATGACGGGGTTCTAACAATAGATAATGAATATGAAGCTATTTATGATGTTCTGGTGATGTTTTATCCAAAATCCTATTTGGAAATGGGGAATTATTTTAAAAGTAAAATGGTTTTTATGGCTTTATATTGAGAACAAGGTAATTACTTGGGACAATCTCCTTAAGCAGGGATTCAGTGGTGTTGGATTTTGTGTTTTTTGCAGGACAGAAGGGGAAATAATTTCTCATATTTTTATCCATTTTTCCTCTCTTAGAATGATTTTATATATGTTGGTTAGAATATTAAAATTTCCAGGATGACTGGGATTTTTGTAATGTTCGGGATTGTATGTATAATTGGTTCCATAATAAATTCAAATTTAAGTAGATCCCACTATTTATAGTATGCAAGGCGTGGAAAGAAAGGAATACATAGATATTTGCAGATAAAAAGCCTTCAGTATTTTATGTGTGCTAAAAAATCATCTCTTTGTTTTTTGAATATTTTAAAGAGAAGAATCCAAAAAGGGTAGGATCACTTTTTTTCCTCACCTAGATGATATTACCTCAGGTTTTATCGGTGGAGCAGAGAAGGATAATATATTTGGTGTTGGCATGGTCCTTAAGATAAAAATAGATCACATTATCAATTTGAGGATGGGTGTTGGTCTTAAAACAATACAAAAGCTGAAATCCTTTCACTTTGGGGGATTTTGTGGTTTGCCCAAAGGAGAGGCATTTTTAATGTCCAGATTGTAGGAGATTTCAAAGTTGTGATTGATTAGGCAGATAGTGCTTCAAATTTACAAGTGCTTCATCTTGATCAGTGCGAAAATAGAGTTAACGATTTGAATTTTTTTTTTTCTTACATTTATTTCCCGCATATATGTCAGGAATTCAATAGTGTGGCTGAGAGTATTTCAAGAAAGGTTGTGGGAGTAATGGACGGTTAATTGAATTTTGAGGAGATCATTATTGATAGTGTGGTCAACTCTAGGACAATGCTTGTTTTTTAGTCTGACTTAGCATTCTCTATTTTTCTATATCTGGTTCAGTATTTCAGATCTATTTTTGAATTGTTAGTGGGATGTATTATAGATGAGAAGGATTTTGATGTAAGTCTGAAATGTAGTTTTTGGTTTGTGGTTGAAGGGTGGAAATCCCATAGTATTATCTTCTTTTTGAAAAAACTTTCTGTCTTTGATTTCATATGTTGAATAACAAGTTACATTTTTTTTTGAAAAAAAACATAAATAAATTTATTTATTTCCATGAGAGGGGAGTTTCATATAAGGTCCTTTGTGCTAACTTTTGTTAATTTATTTAATTATATGAAAATAGGTTCTTTAATAATTTCTAAATGACTTTTAAGTGTTTTGAGTTCCCACCTGTACACTTATATGCTTACTAACTTGATTGATACACACATGGGGTTATTTGTTTCATAGTAACATAATTTGGACGTATTTGCCTTTTATGTATGAAAGTTTCAAAAACTTTGAAATTTGTCAAAGTAAACGTAGGTATATGTTGGAGGAGCTAGTCGGCCAAGTCGAGTAAACTCATTAGTCGACTAATTGTAGATTAGGCTGACCTCATAGGTCATGTCGGTTGGTTGAACCGACATGTAGTTTCCGTAACTATTTTGTAAACATATATATATAGTATGTTGAGCCCGATAGATACTTGGTTTGGTTTATTATATGAACCCACATGTGTTCATGAGTAATATAATCTGTTATTCTGTCTACCATTCTTGTCTCTTGTTCTATTATTGTTATATGATTCTTTATGTGTATCATTGGTAACCTTGCAATCTGATTGATTACAACATTGGTTTTGTTGCTGGTGGTACATATACTAGATGAAATGACTATGACTAGATGATCTCAGAGCAAGAGATTAAGAATTGGTGGGAACGTGACTATTTCCCAAGCAAAGGAGAAGTTTTTCTATGAAACACATGAAACGTTTATTGAGTTTGTGCCCCAGTATTTGAAAAATATACTGAATGAAACAACTAGTAGGAGATAAAGAACAACAATTACTCCAGAATTTAATAAGGGGAGGTCACACAAATTTGTCGGAGTGGTTCGAAATAATCGCTGACGAGTTTTGTGAGGAGAGAGCAGTTGACGAAAGAGTCTCTATTGATAGTATTAAAGGGATATTCTACAACGACCTCACCAAACAGTTCCTGTGTTCATTGCCGATTCTTTTGTTTAAGTTCTTGATCAACAAGGGTGCAAGTCACATTGTCAAACCTCATCCACTACTGATAACTCAACCATCTAGCACAAACTAGGAGGCCAAGCAGAAGGAGTGGGAGAAATTTGTTCAAGAAAGAGAGTGGGAGTACTTCTTAAACAAATAGACAATTCCACCCGGTATTTCTAAAAGTGTTTGGGTCGGCTATGGGGGGTAAGTGGTCATGTTCTGTAGTAGAGTAGAGAGATTCTAGTTGACCAATGAAGAAAGCATCGATGCCAAAAATGAAAAGTTAGGACAAAAAGGAGAAAAATGGAACAATTACTCACAAAAGCACTCCGAATATACATAAAATAGAATGGGATAAAAGGAGAAAGAGAGGGGAAGATAATAAAGAGCAGTATCCTATGTGCCAACAAAGGAGAATGACGAATAGAATGACAGAAAAAGAAATAAATCCACCAGATTCAGGTCATGACCAACATGAAGAGGGCGTCAATGAAGAATTGTCACCAATGTATGAAGAATTATGGATAAAGCATGGTATATCTCTCCAAGTGGACATACCCTAGATTATCACACCTCATCCTCCATGTAGGATATTCTTCAAGAAGATTTAGGACTATGAGCTGGCGAATTAGGTGTATGGAGTCGACTAGACGATGAAGGAAATGATGCCGATTATATTGTAATTCATCAAACACAAGAAGGAAATTGGGTTACTTTACAAACCTATCCATCTAATTGTAGTACTCATATACTCTACTCAAATCATGAAGGAGCACTGCCCTAGCCAATCATAACTTCAGATAACACACCGGACCAGTCGGAGTCACAATTGAGGGTACCTTAGTCTCAACAATTTACTTGGGTATCTTTTGAAGGAGTTGAAATAATCGACCTCTAGTCAAAAGTGGACCGATTGTTATAGAAAAATATTCTGACAGAAACAAAAGTTCTATCAAAAATAGTTGTGTAGAAAAATAAGTTACAGAAAGTAACCCACCACCACCACCACCCCCTCCACCACCTGAAGAATACATAGACACCAAATATATGGCGCACATGTCTTCACACATTCCCCTCTATGAGGGTGATGAAGATCCCAAGTGGCACTAGTTTGTGTGTGAGTCGATTTGGGAAGCAAATGTAGTCAATAGTGAACACTGACAAATGGACCTGTTTTTTGGTACTCTACGTAAGCGAGCACTAACATGGTACATGATATATATGGAAAAAATGACAAATTCCACTAATCACAAATAAAACAACATTTCATGTCATTCTTTAAATCACTTCACTCATCAAAACACCAGATGAAAAAAATCTTGCAGCAAAGAAGTTGAAGACCACTGCCCAGAAACTGACCGAAATAGTTCAGGAGTATGATAAGAGATTCAAAGATCTACTAAGCTAGTTGGAGTATAAAATATATGAAGAATTATTGATCCAACAGTTTGTTGCAAGCCCCTTACAAAAAATTCAAATGCATATCCGACTGGACAACTTCAACACTTATGAAGATGTATTAATAAAGGTGTTACGAATATAGATGGATGGGGATTATCTAGTAAATCCTATTGATAGCCGCATTGAAGAACAATTGGAGATTATGCAGAAATAAATACGGGAGATAAGCCTCAAAGGAAATGAATTTTGGTGTACAAAATGATCGATGATCGCACATACAGAATACTACTATTGTTGACACAAATCTGTCGACAAGGGTTCACTCTCTGTTGACACCCTTAACTCAGTGATATCCCTAAGCACCGACCCGAATGGGTTTTACCCTATCCAGCAACACCTGTGAAGCAGATGAGGTCTCACCCGATATGTTCAAGGGAGAACTTTCGGAACCATGTTTCCGCAATAAGAAGGAGTGTTTGTGCATATCCTATATATCTATCACATCATTACTTCAGATATCCAAACAAGGATTTATTATCGCAAATCCATACCATCAATCATCAAATCACATTAACACATTTAGATCATAGCAAGATAATTACTTATAAACAGATTGACCACCATAACATGATTTAAAACACAAAAACATCACATCACTCAAAAAGAACCATCATACCACGACATCAATTCATTCGCATCACATCATAGGGAAAAAAAGAAAGAATAAGAGATAAAACACATTGTTTCCATCAAAACTCTGTCATACCATATTACTTCTACATCAAAATAGGTTCTCAAAACAGTTCCATTTGCAACAAAACATGAAATAGTCTTCCACAGATAATTCAACATAAGATTTTGATCAATACATCAATCTTTCACAAGCATAATATCATATACCAGGCATGGTATCTTTTAAGGATTCTAATATTATACTTAAGTATAGTATTCTAGGCGATTGTTTTGGATTGAAAAAAACATGTTCATAGAAAGGTATGCGAATATTAAATATGAAAAATAAAATTAACACTGAAATGTTTAAATTTTGGTGAATATTATGATAAAAAAACATAATTTATGTAAATATAGGCGATATTAGACACTAAAAATGACCAAATAGCGAATTTAGTTTTTGAAAAAAACCCAAAAAATATCCATTTAGCGAAATTTCGCCCCTAAAAATTACTCTGAGATTCCTAGGATCATTCAACATTACAACCCTATCTCTATTTATAGGCTTGCACCTTTTACAAGATGGTCCACTTAGATAAACTTCCTAACTACTTGGACCAAAGCTACAAAATAATGACCAAGCCAACTCTTTGTTGACTTTCCCGCCTTGCGCACCATTTTTGTCCTTACACATCATCTTTCACCTTGCACATCATATTTCACATTGTGCATCATATCCAAGCTTGGAAATAACTCTTTTTGCTAAGCAAATTATCTCCATGAAAACTGCTTACCAATAGGCCCTTAACACAATCTTGTGGCTCACCCTTGAACCATGTCAACTGGAAACAATGTAGTCGTTGATTTTAATCTAAATTCCTCATATTGCTATGTGACTTATTTAACTTAATCCTTCACTTTGTCATTGATTTCCATGCATTATGTAACCTCCTGCTCAAGTGGATTCTCAACAATCTTTGCATTCACCTCTCTTCGACTGTCCTGTACTGGTTGAAGTGCAGTAATTGCTTTCAGCGATAACTACCAATGTCCTAAAACTCTTCAAGCTGATTTGTGCACCTCTATTGTCGCTCCTGCGCCTTCGTAACTCACTACTACAACTCCTTTAATTGTTCTACCGTCATGACCTGCACAACTAGGGGCATTGTTTTGAGTGATGTCCGTAGTGTAGGCAGATATGCTTCTACTCCCCTTAGATACATTTTGAGCTATTATAATTGTTCGTCCTAAACCACACTACCCAAAAAATGTGTAGTCACGCCCGTAACCAGCTTGGATTCTTTCCCCATCTCCTCAAGCTGAGTCTCAACATCCCCAATGATGCCCTTATGCTCCACATCTTTCTTTGGTGGTGTGCCTAGGTTCACCAGCATGTGCAAGTCTTCAATTTCATGCTTGAAGCCTACAATCACTTCTCCTAGATTATATGCTTTGGACTCATCATCCATGTCTTATGTGATTTTCGATACTCCCTGGAAGGCAATAGGAACCACCTTTTCCAGCCACGCTATGTCATCCCACAACTGCGCCTTTTCCATAGGTAACCTATCTTTCTCCTTCTTCAAGTCTTTGATCTCTTTTTTTGTTGTCTCTTCTCGCTCGTGCGACTTCAGCAGGTGGTCACCAATGACCTACTCACGGTTGAGAAAATCTTGTGCTACCAACTTCTGCAGTTGCACCAAGGTGTGCATTGATAACTCATTTATGTCTAGCACAATTGTCTCGAACTGCTGCAAATATGCGTCAACATCCTTGCTCTGCTTTTCCAATGATTGTAGTGAAATGAGCACAATTCTGGCCCGCTTCCCCGTACTGATCTCAGCCATTCTTTGCTGCAGGTTTGCTTCTGAAATTCTTTCCAAAATTCCATTAATTAAAGATGTGATTAGAGACTTTACCTCTGTAAATACCTCCCTTGAATGATGCCTCAGTTGATCCTCAATTGCAGTCATTGCCGCTATGATTTCCACAACAATGCGGTCTACTTATGCATCCACCGTTGGCGT
Source organism: Pseudotsuga menziesii (assembly GCA_001517045.1). NCBI lineage: Eukaryota > Viridiplantae > Streptophyta > Pinopsida > Pinales > Pinaceae > Pseudotsuga > Pseudotsuga menziesii. The sequence continues at coordinate 456,180 of LPNX010378299.1, read as the reverse complement.
TGTGCCACTGGCCTCTCCATGCTCTTTCCTTCTCTTTGTCCCTATCTCCTCATATCTTCGTTCTACCTACAAATATGTTGGGGTCCTTGATGATGCCTCTCTCAACTCCTGATCACTGTCATGTACATGTGCCGGATACATTAGCGCATTAGGTGGAGGACCTGCCTCGGTGTCTGATACTTCCTCCACACTCAATGATGCTTTCCACTCGGTAGGCCAATCGACCACTATGATGTCAATCTCATCATCAATTAGTTTATACTATGTAGCTAAACCATTATCTCTCCGGGTCCCGTTGCGCTTGCACATGTATTGCATGTGGACCGATGGCGAATCTTATAACTCATCAGTATTTTTCTATTGCTTCTGTTGTGATCTGCAAAATATTCACGGCTTCAACTTTCAATACATCCCAATACATCCAAAAATGTATTATGCAGTCCTTCAACTTATCTTTTTGACTAATATGCCATAAGTTCTGATACCTCATGCTCTTGCAGACTTGGGCAATTGCAACATCCATACCTTGCTAGTCTGTGGGCTCCATCCACGTGACTCATGCAATCAATATCAGCAACCAACTATATGTGAATGGTCGCTTCCTCTCTTGCACAAACATGGCATCTTCAGTCAACTGGTTCAGTAGAAAGAGCGATGAGTTCATCTGTACGCCCGTGAAACTCAACACATGCAATCACCCTCAGAGTGCATTGATTCAACCGATTCTTACACACCGCTTTGTTGGCCAAAATATTGGTTGCAATATGCACATCCTAATTGTTGATGCTATCCATGACATATGCACATCCGCCGTGATCCAATCCGAATTTTGTTTTGAGTTTGGTGGCCAACTTCTTGTCGTTATCTTTGCCGTGAAAGTACTGCGACAAGTCGAGCCCCTACATGGGTAACCGTATAATATGTGATATCAGTTCTACAATGACTAGCACCGACCAGTCCAACCATAGGTAACCACCATGGAGTCATGCAAACAACTATTTGTTGCATGCATTGGTCTTCTTTAATCTACCAAAATGGGGCATATGAATGAGGCTTAGAAGCCCTGATTGCTACAACCCCGTCACCCACTCATGCAGAGTGTGCACCATTGGATCACCCTCTTATCCCATCCTTTTTTTCAAAGGGGTCTACGGTTTAATTAGTGTATGCCAACAGATCATGGTCCTCGTACTTCATTTTCATCAAGAAGGGCACAATGTCAAAAGTGCATTTAATCCCCTTCGATAAGGTGGGCATATTTATGAGGTACCTCTTGTTCTTTGTTGGCTTTAACTACTTTGCAATAGGCTTGCATGGTGGAACAAAGCCAGGGATGTCTGCTGTAGTCACCCTTTCCATTGTCGTGGAGGCCTCAGCTATGGCCTCTTCATCCTCTCTAGCCAAACTTCTCATGCTTCTCTTTTTCTGTGTCGATGACTTCAGTTGATTGGCCCCCCTTTTCTTCCATGTGATGGGTGACGAGCCCACCGACATATTGGATAGTTCTTCCTCAATTGGTACACCAATGACTAGTGACCTCAGAAACTCCCACTTGAAATATCATGCGGAATTGCGGCACTCTGCATAAATACCAATTGCACAACAACAATCTTTGATCACTCACTGTGCTCTTCAACCTCACTCCACTCTGCAACTTAATCTCACTCAAATACGCTCTTCAATATCAACTATGAAACTCAATAATCATGATGGTTACTTCAAGCCACACCTTGTCAATTATTATATCACATGATCGACCGTGCAAAATATTTCCCAATCATTTCGACCAAATCCATCATTCATCATCCAAATCTGCTATTGATCCTCCCAATCTAACAGTCGGATCTTCCATTAATGTGCATCTCGTCCAACGATGCTGCTGGATAACTAGTTTAACTGCTTGGCATTTACTACCCAATTTGACTGTATCGCATCCTTGTGGACGTCACCACATTGATACCTAACTATGACCTCGACAAATCTGCTTGCACTGCCACTTTCTTCTAGTGTGCTAGCCTCTTCATTGCGATCTTAACCAAAGACAATTTTTTTTCCAGTCTGCACAATGCCTCAAGCATCGCGTTGCATAGCTCCCTCTCTATAAAACTTTAGCCGGATTCCATTTACTAACTTAGGTAACATTGCACCACTAATTTGTTGCAATTGTACCACACCTCCCTTAGTAATGAAATTGATAACACAAAGACCCAACCAATGCAATTGCAACTTACCTGGATGTTTGGTTAATCTACTGTCATACAAGAACACCAGGTCTCCTTACTGAAAGTGCTTGTCCTTGATGTGTCAGTTGTGCCATGATTTCTATCGGTATTTCTCAATGCACTGATGAAATCCTGTGACAAAGCGGTCTTCCTCTAGATGCACCAACTGAGCTAGGAATTCCTCTAACACTCCATCATTGTTTATCCCTATCGTTGCTGCGATGCACAAACTTGGAATGATGTATTCCAGTGGGATGAGTGCCTCCTTCCCGTACACCAGCTTAAATGGTGTCTTCCCTGTCAACCTTTTGCAGATAGTGAAATAAGCCCATAATACTGTCAGAATCTTCAAATCCCAATCATCATGGTTTGCACTGCATACCTTTGTGAGCGCATGCTCGAACACCTTATTGAATGCCTCAACTATCCCATTAGCTTGCAAATGATAAGAGGTAATGTTCTTGTGATGTATCATGAATTATCTATCAGTGCACTGATGGTGTGATTGATGAAGTGAATCCCTTTATCACTCATCAAGATATTTGGACAACCAAAGCAAGTGATAGCATTGTCAAACAAAAGCCTTGCTGTCGTTGCAGTAGTGCAATATGCAACTGGTGCGTCTTCTGCCCACCTTGTCAAATAATCCGTCGTTGTGATGATATATCGCAAAGTGGTTCTCTTTCCTAGTGGGTTGATTGGTCCCACAAAATCCACTTCCCATTTATCAAATGGTTGCAGCGTTACCTGAGGTACCAATGACATCTCATCCCTTCATGATGGCTTCCAAGTTCTTTGGAAAACATCACAAGTCCGTACATAGTCTACTGCACCCCCATTGAGAGTTGGCCACCATAGTCCCGTGCAGAGTACCTTCCTGGAAGTTGCATGATGCCCATAGTGTCCATATGCAACTCCCACATGTGCTTCCGCAAAGACCCTTTCCTGCTCATGCGGTAGGGCACATCACCGTAAAATCTCATTAGGTCCCATCTTATAAAGTTCTCAAGTAATCAACTGAAAATCCATGGCTAGAATAACCAACTGCTTCTTCTAATTTGTAGCGATTCCTTCTGGTGTTGTTCCTGTTGCCAAAAAATGAACTATTTGCTCATAGTAGTCATCAACCGTTCCAACCTTGAATAGTTGTGCATCAATTAATCCATCTTCAATGTTCGTTGGTTCTTCACCTGTCTCAAATCATGACAAATGGTTAGGTCCTGCATTTAAGTGACCTGGCTTCATAATGATTTAGAAATCAAACTCTTAGAAGATGAGTAGCCAACGAAATATCTTCCCCCCCAACACATGCTTATTCACTAGGTATTTCAACGTAGACTGATCATGAGTGACCATCTTGAAATGACCTCCCAACATATAGTGTTTAAAATTATGCAAGGCGTAAACAATCTCCAACCCTTCTCTCTTCATCGTGGTATAATTCTTCTCTGTGGATGACAACTTCTGACTAGCAAAAGAAATCGGGTGATCAATATCCCCTTCACCTCGTTGTTCCAACAGTACTCCCAGCACGATTGGCGATGAATCAACATGAACATGGAATTCTTTCATCCAATATGAAAAAACCAATATTGGTGCTGTATCCATCTTTGTTTTTAATGTGTCAAAACTTCCCTGACACTCGTGACTCCATTCAAACTGCGCATATTTCTTCAACAACTTCTCCATAGGTGCTGTGATTGCATGGTATCCTCTATTGAACTTGCGATAGTATCCTGTATGGCCTAATGGTGCTTTGAGTTGCTTCACATTAGTGGGTGGCTGTACGTTAAGAATAAGTGCAATCTTGGCTGGATTGACCAGCAGGCCTTCCTTGCAGACAATTTTCCTTAGCAACATCCCAAAAGGTGCACAAAATATGCACTTCTTTGAATTCAGCGCAATCTGATGTTGTTGACACCACTCCAAAATTAGTCGTAGATTTGTGAGATGATCCTTTACCATCCATGTATACCACCAAAAACCTCTATATGAAAACCTTGAATGTAACAACTACGATCCTGGAGAATATCACAGGCGCATTCTTGAGTCCAAATGGAATCATCGTGTACTAAAAACATCCCCATTCAGTAAGAAACATTGTCTTATGCTGATCCTCTTTCGCAATCTTGATCTGATGATAGCCAAAAAAGCCATCCATGAATGAATATATTTCTTGACCACCCACTCCTTCCAACACTTCATCAGTAAACGACGTCGAGAATGGATCATGAAGGCATGCATCATTCAACTTCCTGAGATCAACACAGGTCTGAACCTATCCTATCTTATGATCTTGCACCACCATAGGACTGATCCACTCTGATTCTTCAATTGTATTATCACTCTAGGAAAATCCTCTAGGTTACAGCTCGAGGATTCCTGGTAACTTAAATGTTTTTAATGGTTTTTCTGAATGGATCAAGTTAGAAGACCTGAAGGACCTCACACACTCAAGACATGCATAAAACTCAATCAAAAGATAAGGATTCTAAACACCAATGTTCATAGGGTTGATAATAAGGTGAATAAATGGAGAACTTACTATGCTGGCAGATTCATATATAGAGAAATCACATATGAATGGCTAATCATAACAAGGAAAAATAATTACAATTCAACTCATCAACACATAGATAGGATGACAACTATCTGGTATTAGATAAAAAGAATAAACCTGAATCAGACATTCAAGCACAAGTACAGAACATAAAAGAGATGGAACCTGAACATATAATGGCAAAAGATATTATATTAAATGATGAATAACATGAGAAGCTTGATAACAATAAGGGTCTAAAAGTCTCTGAAGTCGAACCTTTGCTTCAACATAAGTCTTAGGCTTGATAGCCTTTACAAAATTTATTTCAGATCCTGCAAAGTTGGATCTGATTTACTAAAAATAGATAACCTAGCTGTTTTTGCAAAATTAGGTCAAAAAACCCTAATTTAAGTGCTAACCTGTCTAACCTTAATACTTGTTCACTGCTTGAACTCTTTGATAACTATAGTGATTACTGAAGTAGAGCTATGGCCTATTATCTAACAGATAAGCCACGATTTGTCAAAAGCAGGTAGGGTTTGTGACCCATTTCACTTTGATGGCACCCTCAATAGTGGAACAGACCCCTTTTACCAGTGCCTTTAATCAATTTTCAGCTCCCTAATTCACCGCTGAGGTGCTTTTATCCATCAAAATTGGTTCTGTCTGGAAGCATGTGTTTCTACATCATTTTGTGCTTTTGATGGTTAAGGAAACAGAATCCTGGGTCTAGAAGCTGCCGAAAGCTCTGCTTTCGGTGGCTAATGAACAGCTGCTGTGTTCGCCTAAGACACCAAAAGATTTGTTTCTGCAAAATTTAATTAATATTTTAATCAACCTCTTACAACTTTACTCTTGACCTTATGGTACTTATTTAACTTGCATAAGATTTGGAATATCAGCAACATCATGGGCTACCTCCAGGTCTTGAAGGCTTTATTGCAGCCTCTGCTAGGGTTTCCAGCACAGGGTGTGTTTTAGGGTTTGCATCCTTCTTTGCCTTTTTGTTTTATAGGTTTTGGTGCTGTCTCTTTGATGTCTTTGTAGCCTGCCTAGGGTTTGGATTGGCATCAGTCTCACAGGCTGCTTCTGGGCCAAAGATTCTTATTGCCACTTCTGCTAGGGTTTCCAGCTTTTGGTGAGATTGAGATTTAGGGTTTGACCTCTTCATCTACAACCTTGACATCCTAATATTTCTGTAGATATTGGAATTTTCCTTCATTAATATTGGATTTCTTTTTTTCAACAGGGTATACATCTCTCTCATTTCTAGAAGAGAGTCATGCAATTCAGTACTTCTTTTGGTTAATCTTGCATTGGTTCTTTTGATTTCTCTCTCTAGGACCTCTAGTTCATATACTTGCCTTAATACATGGTTGATTCTCTGGGACCTAGGTTTACTTAAAACTATTCAACATCTACAGCAAATCTTCATGGACTGATAGATGAGGTCGAAAATGCCACCTGGAGGACTGAGAGGTCATCTTTCGCCCTAAAAATTTGTCCAAACTACTGAAAAATGGGGCTCAGAGATGTATTTGGTTCTTCAAATATGTGACACATGTGTATAAACCAAAATAGGTTTTTGTATATTGGTTTGTTTTGAGAAAAAACCTCTCTCAAGTTTTTGAAATTCATTTTCATTTTCCCAAGATATGTATTTCAAAAACATGTGTAAAACAAGGAAATTCTGAGATCCAAAAATTAGGCCTCAGAGATGGATTCAATTCTCCCAATATGCAATACCTGTAGGAAAAATGAGTGAGGTTATTGTTTTCTGACATTTTTTCAACAGAAACCTCTGAGAGTTTTTCAAAATGAATCTCTAGTCACTCATAATCATTATTTTAAAAACATGACTTTTCGTAGTAAAACACCAATTTCGGTGGCTTGGAAACCCTAGCTTCTATTTTTAAGTTGCTGAAAGCTAGGATTTTCGGTGGATAATGAACTATTGATAAGTTATCCTAATCCACCAAAATATAAAATTTGATTTTTATTAAAAATGGAGTCAATGAGCTTTCAGTGGTTAATGTAGTCCTGCATCCAGATTTTTAGCTGCGAAAGCTGGGCTTTTCAGTGGCTAATGAACTATTGAAAATTTCGCTTAAGCCACCGAAAGCTAATTTTTTTTTTTTTTTGAAAAATTCAGCATACAAGGCATTCCAATTTTGTTAATCATCCAAACATATTTCATAACATTCCATGACATCATCATCACTATGCAAACAATAAAATTTCTGAATTTGACCTATCGAAGACTAATTTATTTGGGAGATAACATCTGGTCCTACTCGGGGATGGGAACCGTCCTGTGAGGTCCCAAGAACCCTAGAACAAATTCCTTTCCTAAAAAAAAATATTAAAGCTATCTTCTAGAGTTACATTGGGCATGGAGTCAATTGTCCTTCATAACTAATCCCCTGCAACCTGCCTGTAGCCTGCTTTGCTTATTCATGAAAATAACTGAAAATGATCTAGCTGCTCATATTAAGAGATTATTTTCCTATATACTCCTAATCTAATTCTAATTAGTAGAGTCTTCCTATCTAGTGACATCATGCTTCCAATGAAGCCATGTCAAAAGTTGATCTGCTGAACTTATCCTTGATCTTGACCCAGAAAATAAATGAAACCCTAACATGCAGCAATGTAGTTTCAAAGGGTGACATAACCAATTGTCATTTGAGAAAAGTATTTTGATATCTATGCTGCTCATAAGTTTCAGATAGTCAACAACAGGGTCATAAAATCCAACAGGAGATACCTTTTTATGATGTTGATCTTTTCCTGCACTGATGTCAATGTTGAATGTGGACTGCTTAACCTTTGTCTGATAAAAATGCGAGCTCAACAACTGATCTAAATATTTCTGCCCCCATTCATGTAATTTGAATTCATCATGATGATATGATTGCTTATGACAGCTAACAATTTCCTCTTCCACAATAATATCTATGCAGGATATATCAAAACTAAAAAGATCTTTATTGGACTTTTGAGCAACAGATTCATAACAAGCATCTATTTCCTTGTCATAATTTGAAGCAACATATTCATAAGGAGAAGGAATATATTCCTGATGTTCTAGTTGGAGATTAAACAATCCTCGAAAATATTGTTTCGACATGGTTACTGCAACTTCCCTTGATCTGCAAATATGGAAACTATGAACTAGCCTTACTGATTTCAATGGTCATTTGACCAACAAAAAGCTGATCATTTCCATGTGTAGTTAAAGAAATCAGTTCTTCAGATTCACAACAATCAAATTTAATGATAGTAGAAAAACATTCAACTCCTTTATAATCCATTTCTAGTTCATGTTGATTAAACAGTGCATCATCTTGAAGATTCTTGAAGGGATGCTACATATTGTGAGGGAGAGATCCATCTCTATTTACATCTTCAGCCTTATGATGTAATTCATATTCATCATAGAAATTACCAAATACAAGCTCATCTGAAAAATACCTTTTGCAGTGCTCAGTGAATGCTAGGTGAAAATCCTTCAATGATGAAATGCTGGAAGGAGGTAAAGAAAAATACCACTGACGTGCATCACCATACAATGAATACATTAACATCTTCATATGGACATCTTCATGCTTCTGATCTAATAGATCCATGCATTCATGAAACTTGAGGAGGTGTTCTGCAGGATTGTCTTCTTTCTCCTCTTTGAAGACATGTATAAAATATGCCCATTCATACATATTAGGCACTAAATGTGGGAAACCAGGAACTGAAGAGAGGTCAAGAGGTGCAAATCTCTGAGCCAAAAGAGCAGCAAATGATTTTGACATCTGAATATTGTGGATTTGCCATTGAATTCGTCCTTCATGGAGTCGCCAAGGATGAGATCTTCACAAGCAGCAGTGCTTGAAGATTCCTCAACCCTAAATTTTTTGGATTACTTTATAAACTTCTGAGAACTAGCAGCTTCAGCAGAAGAAGATTGAAATGGAGGTCTATTAGATATAACAACAGAAATACCTATGGAAATACCTAATGTAGCTCCCCTTGCAACTCTGGAGTTCTGTCTTAGTGAAGCCCTAGCTCTTCTTAGAATCTCTTCTGGATCTGAAACAGGTGTTACTGGTGGCCCTTGAGGGGTTGCTCTGGCACTTGGTCTTCTTGAAGCCACCTTATTCCAATGGATTCACTAGATAGATGATTACAACCAAAATAGTGTCTAGACTTTGTCTATCATCAAAGTAGGATCTATGTCATCCCCTAGGGAAGCTGAGCTTCAATCTCCTCTCCTCGGTAACGACGCCAATTTTTTTATCACTCTAGGAAACTCCTCTAGGTTGCAGCTCGAGGATGCCTTGTAAATTAAATGTTTTTAATGGTTTTTCTAAATGGATCAAGTTAGATGACCTGAAGGACCTCACACACTCAAGAAATGCATAAAAATCAATCAAAAGATAAGTCTTCTAACCACCATTGTTCGGAGGGTTGATAATAAGGTGAATAAATGGAGAACTTACTATGCTGGAAGATTCATATATAAAGCAATAACATATGAATGGATAATCATAACAAGGAAAAATACTTGCAATTAAAGTCATCAAAACATAGATAGGATGATAGCTATTTGGTATTAGATAAAAAGAATAAACCTGAATCAGACATTCAAGCACAAGTAAAAAACAAAGAAGAGATGGAACTTGAACATATAATGGCAAAAGAGCTTATATTAAATGATGAATAACATGAGAAGCTTGAAAAAAATAAGGGTCTAAAAGTCTCCAAAGTCAAACCTTTGCTTCAATATAAGTCTTAGGCTTTATAGACTTTACAAAATTTATTTCAGATCCTAAAAAGTTGGATCTGATTTACTAAAAATAGACAACCTAACTGTTTTTGAAAAATTAGGTAAAAAAACCCTAATTTAAGTGCTAATCTGTCTAACCCTAATACTTGTTCACTGCTTGAACTCTTTGATAACTATCACCGATTACTGAAGTAGAGCTATGACCTGTTATCTTATAGATAAGCCATGTTTTGTCAAAAGCAGGTAGGGTTTGTGACCCATTTCACCTTGATGGCACCCTCAAAACTGGAAAAGACCCCTTCCACTGGTGCCTTTAATAAATTTTCAGCTTCTTAATTCACCCTTGAGGTGCTTCTATCCATCAAAATTGGTTCTGTGTGGAAGCATGTATTTCTGCATCATTTTTTTCTTTCGGTGGTTAAGGAAACAAAATCATGGGTTTGTAAGCTGTCGAAAGCTTTGCTTTCAGTGGTTAATGAATAGCTGTTGCATTCGCCTAAGCCACCAAAAGCTCTATTTCTACAAAATTTAATTAATATTTTAATCAACCTCTTACAAATTTACTCCTGACCTTCTGGTACTTCTTCAACTTGCATAATATTTGGAATATTAGCAACATCATGGGCTACCTCCAGGTCCTGAAGGCTTTATTGCAGCCTCTTCTAGGGTTTCCAACACAGGGTGTGTTTCAGGGTTTGCATCCTTCTTTGACTTTCTATTTTAGAGGTTTTGGTGCTATCTCTTTGATGTCTCTACAACCTACCTAGGGTTTGGATTGGTAGTAGTCTCACAGGCTACTTCTGGGCCAAAAATGCTTATTGCCACTTCTGCTACAGTTTCTAGCTTTTGGTGAGCTTGAGATTTAGGGTTTGACCTCTTCATCTGCAATCTTGACAACCTGATCTTCCTGTAGAGCCTGGTGTTTTCCTTCATTAATCTCAGATTTCTTTTTTGTATTAGGGTATACATCCCTCTCATTTAAGAAAGAGAGTCATGCAATTCAGTACTTCTTTTGGTTAATCTTGCATTGGTTCTTTTGATTTTTCTCTCTAGTTACTCTAGTTCATATACTTGCCTTAATAGTTGGTTGATTCTCTAGGACCTAGGTTTACTTCGAACTCTTCAACATTTGTAGAAAATATTCATGGACTGATAGATGAGGTCAAAAATGCCACCTAGAGGATTGAGAGGTCATCTTTTTTCGTAAATATTTGGCCAAACTGCTGAAAACTGGGGCTCAGATATGGATTTTTTCCTTCAAATATGTGACACCTATGTATAAAATGAAAGAGGTTATTGCATATTGGTTTTTTTGAGCAAAAAACTCTCTCATTTTTTTGAAATTAATTTTCATTTTCCCGAGATCTGTATTTCAAAAACATGTGTAAAATAGGAAAATTTTGAGATCCAAAAATTAGGCCTCAGATATGGATTCGATTCTCCAAATATGCATTACTTGTAGGAAACCTAAGAGAGGTTATTTTTATCTGACATGTTAGGAACAAAACCCTCTGATAATTTTGAAAAATGAATCTCCAGTTGCTCATAATCACTATTTTAAAAAAATGGCTTTTTGTAGTAAAATGCCAATTTTGGTGGCTTGGAAACCCTAGCTTCTGTTTTTAAGCTGTCGACAGCTAGGATTTTCGGTGGATAATGAACTTTAAGATATTCACCTAAGCCACCAAATTATGATCTTCAAACATTTTATTAGAAAACAAGGTAAATGAGATTTCGGTGTTTAAGGTAGTTCAAAATCCTGTTTTAAGCTACCGAAAGCTGGGCTTTTCGGTGGCCAATGAACTGTTGAGAAGTTCGCCTAAGCCACCGAAAGCTAAAATTTGATTTTTATTAAAAATGGAGTCAATGATATTTTGGTGGTTAATGTAGTCCTGCGTCCAAATTTTTAACTGCCGAAAGCTGGGATTTTCGGTGGCTAATGAACTGTTGAAAAGTTCACCTAAGCCACCGAAAGCTAAACTTTTAATTTTTTTGTGAAAAATTCAGCATAGGCATTCCAATTTTTTTAATCACCCAAAAATATTTCATAACATGCCCTGACATCATCATCACTATGCAAAAAGTAAAAATTCTGAATTTGACCTATTGAAGACTAATTTATTTGGGAGATAACAAACTGGTTCTATGATTCCCGCATATAACATTATGTCGAGATCATCCTTTACTCTCTCCTTGTATCACAGATTCAAGTGATACGGCCACTGCTTCATAGGATTTTCATCTGGCTTTAGTGGGATTTTCATTTCCCCCAAATATCATAATATCCCCTTCATTTGAGAAAACTTCGTCGTGAAATTCATGCAATAGATCAATGATCTTTGCCATGGTTTCTTCTTCCCAGTAGTCTCCAATATTCCTGAATTTTGGTTCCTCCTCTGTCCCAATGTTGACCTTCCAAATATTCAATGGTTGGTGAATTTTTTCTTCGGCATCTCTGGTGCCATATTATCCTGACTTCCTTTGGATTCCGGAATATTGACATTCCTAGGGTCATCTCCATCATCAGGCCCTCCTGTCACATTGTAGCATTCCATCATTGACTGCATCATTAGTGTTTCATGCGGTTCCACATGATATTCAACTAGAACTACCTTCAAAACAACATTGCAAATATGCTATAGCGCACTATGAATCATGGGATCAACATCTGCAAAACTGAAGGTGTTACTCAAACAAATCGACAACTCCTCCCATGTTGTAATCTCTCTGCGAAGCTCGACTGATATATACCACTGTCGTGGAATTTCATCCAACGTGTGCACAAAATCATGTACCCACTCATTCTTTGGTCGTGACACCCACATGGCTTGACATGCAATCAAATGATCATTAGGATCATCACGCCCATCATACTTCTCATCTTGGTACTATCATTAGAGGAATTTTGGGGTCTAAAATGGGCCTCCTAAGGAAAATAATAAAATAATAGTTAAAATAATAAAATAATATTGATTAATTTTGGAGGAAGAAAGAAAAAAAATACTTTTTGTGTTCGTATTTTCGACATATCTCCCTATGGTTTTACTCAAATTTCGATCGAGAGAGCTCGTTGGATGCAGAATTTCATTCCGCATCCAACGAGTACCCACACTGCATACTTTTGACGGACCCCACTACCACAAAAACAAGAAATACCTGAAAAAATGTGATGATGACATCACCATCACATTTTTTCAAGTATTTCTTGTTTTTGGGGTAGCAAGGTCCGTCAAAAGTATGCAGTGTGGGTACTCGTTGGATGCGGAATCAAATTCCGCATCCAAGGAGCTCTCCCAATCGAAATTTGAGTAAAAACACAATGAGATATGTCGAAAATACGAACAAAAAAAGTAGTTTTTTTTAATGACAAATATGTCAATTCAACCATTATGGTTGACTTATTTTATTGAAATTCTATTGGTTCTTGAATTCCAACTCACAAAAACTTATTTTGGCACGTTTTCTTATAAGGCCCATTTTAGACCCCAAATTTCCTCTAATGTCTGTTCCGCCGAAGCGAACTTCCATCAACCTGTGACATAGAGACCACCCATTAATCGATTTCTTGTTTGTTTCCCACCACTGTGCAGGATTATCCTTCAATGCTTCATCCAACGCTAATAACCTCTATGGTTCTGACACCCTATCTTCAAAATCAAATAGAAGTTTAGGTAAATTAGGAAGTCCCTCATAGGTTAGTAACTCAACAATCTATGTTGTGACTCATTGTAGTAATTGAGTAATTCTTCCACAATTATGAATTGATACCTCATGCATATGATTCTACCAATTCTCCAAGGCATCATTAGAATCTGATGATGCTGAGCTAGATATTTTCTAGGCCGGCTCTCCATCAACATTAGGGTGGACATAGTCTTCTAAAATATTGTATGCATGATCCCATCCACCTACAACTTCTTCCTGAATTGGTTCAACATACCTTCTTTCTTCCCTTGGATCCATCTGGGCTTTGAATATGATATCGAAGTTCTTGAAAATCCTCATGCACTTCTTGAATTTCTTGACTTCCAAGTTATCACTAACCCATCCAATCCCTAGTAGTGTGAGATAAGAGCTTCCTTCATCAACACTCTCGATAACATCGAAGTCTGTGTAAGTCCTCATTCCCTCAACTTCTACTACTAGATGCGGTACTCACCCAATCGGTGTCACTTTGGATTAGTTAGCCAATTACAGCTGTATAGGGGACTAGACCAGCTATGGTTTCCCTATCTTTTCCCAAGTCTACTTTGTCAAAATGTTGACATCCGATCCTAGATACAAAATAACTGAATCCACCTCGTAATCCCCAATATGAATATTCATTCTGATATTTTTCCCAATTTTCTTCTTGTGTAGGGAGTGCACAACAGACTCATTTTTCCCCTTCTTTAGTCAAATCAACAGAATTACAATCTCAATGATCATATCAGGATATTTTTCCAGCGACATGCAACATTCAAAGAAGTTTTGCAAGGTACCATGCTACTGTGATGGTATTGCTACCAAAGTTGATTTAAAGACAGGTGGCATTTCATAAACAAGAAACTTACCCGGATCTCTTCTCATAGCATCACGTGCTTCAACAAATGTATCCCTCTAAGAGTCAGCATCGAATTGCACCTTTTTCCATCCAACCAATCAAACTTGTGGAATCGGGCCATCATCTCCTGTCATTGCACCTTCGTGAGTAACAACAATAACATCAGTAGACTGAACTCTGAGTTCTATTGATATCTTCACAACTATTGGTCCTTGGTTCTGGTTTGGTGGTGGATTCACTAGCTAGTTCATGTTCTGATTGGAATTCTAGTTCTAGTTCTGTGGTGGTGGAACATTCCTCGCTTGCCACTTTGCAATCGGATGTGGGCAGTATTCAACTGTGTGATCTGCAACGATACACTAAGTACATTGCACTTGCAGGTTCATACAATATCTCTAATAATTACCCAGTACTCCATAATTATAATATTGCACAAGTCCACGACCTCATTCTCCCCCTCGACCAAAACCTCTGCCTCGTCCTCCTTGGAATCCTCCGCGAAATCCTCCTTGCTATTGATACTGTGGTTGGTTAAAATCCTACCGCGACGGGGGATTCGACCATGGTTTCCCATACTGCGATTGAGTATACTGTGCTTGAGGATTCTGTGGTTTCTATAGAGCATACTACATCTGGTTGTACTACGGCTGTGTTGGAGCAAACTGTGCTTGTGACACAAACTACGATTGTGGTACAAACTAGGATTGTGGTACAAAATGTGGCTGTGGTTGTACCACCTATGGTGGATGCTACGATGGTGGTCTCTTTGCCGATCGATGGTCTTCTCCATTCACATAATACACATCTACCATCCTCTCCTAGAGCAATTTGTATGCTCGAGAGTCCTTGTCTTCATGCCCAATAGATCAAAAAAATGCATAATATAAATTTGTAGGCTTCAATACCATCTTCTGCATAGACACACAATCTTCATGTTGATGTCTGTGAAATTGACAGATGCGAAACCATGGCATGCCACCATGAATTAATGGATTCAGAGCTCTCGATAGTAGATAATTTCAGAAATATGGGCATTGATATTTATGATGTCCCTCCGTATGACAATGAGTACAACATATTTCCTCACGATGCTCCCTGCCCTTTTTGATATCTTGCAATTGGGTCATCAGGTTCACCAGTTGCGATTGAATATGATTCATTCCAACTCCAGTCTCACCAATAGGTGAAGCTTCCAGCTTCATCAAGATCTCTAGATCCTCGCTCTATGTCACAATATTTTGCTGCATAAAAGACATCCTAATATGTAGTATTAATGTCGCAATGAACCACTCCTTGTGCTGTACATCACTCATTCCAAAACTGAATTTATCCATTAGCGTCTTGAATCGTTAATCAAAATACCAGTCATATTCATTTGGATATTGCTTGATATACTTTTTGTATGTGATATATTGTTCCTCTGACTTAGGATTTTTGAAATCTCTGATCAATCCAATTCTGATATCTGCTAGAGTCTTCATTGGAGTCCATGTGGGAACTTGTACAAACTTCATGTACCAATCCAGTGCGTGACCTCAAAAAGTTCTCACCAACTGACCTTTCTTAACATCATCATCTTGAGCCTGCTTTATAGTCTAAATTGCTTCGCACAAAAACCAGTATTTTTAGGGATCCTCGGTCCTGTTCCCATGAAACAGAGGTAACTTTACATGATCGGCTGCCATCCTAGGCCTCCTTCCTACGTTCGTTGATTCACTACTATTAGAGTGTTGATGACATGTTAGAAAATTTGGTGTCGAGCTAGTATTTCTTCCTGAGTGTAGTGAAATGCATGGAGGTGTGGGTACATTATTTCCAGGGTTTGGTATTTCTTCAAGCTCGGGAATAGCTTGGTCGTCTCCTTCGTCACTGTAGGGTCACTTCATCCCTTATGATATTCTCTTGTAGCTCCTTGTTTCGGTCATAGTAGGACTCTCCTTAGTCCTCTTCCTCTTCTCTTTCCAAAACCTTTCCCCACTTCATAGAAGACCACGTCCTTCCCCATATTCCCTCACAACCTCTTCATAAATCCCATCCATCTACCCCGTATCATTCCATCCGACCCTCATCTCCACGATACCTACAGCCTCTGCAAACTAGGGATCTAATCGTTGGAGTTCATATTCAATATTCCTTTTTCATAGATGAGCATCTTAATCGGAAATTGCAATGATAATAGAAACCTACCTCTTGGTCCTTTGAAGAACTCCCTTTCCATGTCACTGTAAAACTTGAATGTGTCAACTACAAACTCAGTGATGTATTGTTCCAAGATGCTTTCAAGCCACGCTTTGAAAACTCTTGATGCTCTATTATCTACCTCCTACAACTGCTGGATCAACTCTAGGGTCCAGCAAGAGGTTTCTCCTCCTTGAAAATTTGTCTTTCGATAGGTCAAATGCATCAACCACTCATACAAGATGATAGGAAACTCAGAAAAGAATTACTTATGGAGATCAGAATAGAGATACCTTCCCAACCACTCTTTTGTTGTTAATCTAGGGCTCTTATTCTCTTCTGTTGTGAATTCCCGATCCTTCTGGTCGAACCAATCTTGAATCTATGGTCTTGTCAGATGTCATAACATGTCCTCCTTCTCCTCGCACTACGGTCTCAACAATGGAACCATTTTTTGACACAGATCTATCGACAGGGATTCAATCTTAGTCGACACCCTTAACTCAGTGATCTCCCTATGTAACGTCCCTGACCCTCTGACTGGCGAAGAGGACGCTACTATCACCAAATATATGGGCAATAGCCCCATGAACATGAATAGGCATATAATGCTAAAATAAAAGCTTAAAACATAAAACATACTAAGATGCATAATCCTTCATATACATAGCAGAAGCAAACATACATTCATTCAAGCATACCACATGTTCATTATATTCATTAATTAGTAAATATAAATGCAGAGACAAAATAGTCAAGAATACTTATCTTAATCATAATTCGTCCCGCAACAAACTACATTGCTGCAACGTTCCACCCAACCATAGGCTAGCGTGCTCATAAATCTCTCAGCAACACTGCCACCCCCAAGCTGGGCATGATTTCTCAAGGAATAAGGGTCAAAGTAGGCTTACACATATCCAAGGTACACAAATAAGCCAAGCCCACACAATAGGGTTTATCAGGCTGTCAAGGAGCTAGGAAAGGCTAAATTCTAAGCTGGTGGCCTCAATGGAGAGCTAAGGATGCTTACACCAGAGTTAACCTGAATTTTAAGACATCCACACACTCGACACCAGGAATCATTCCTTTCTCTGCTTTACAGTCCCTTAGGCCCTGACTTCACTTTCCAATACTCTTCCAGGGTTGTGGAGAAGAAAGCCAGTAGTCTAACTCTGTCTAAGTGTCTCCAAACACCAGTTTTCTCAATCATACCCAGCCTCTAATCCTACTCTCAACAGTCCGAATATCAACCATTGCATATTGCAGTAAAACAAATATTTCACAGCTCTGTGAAGAAGGTAAATACAATAGGGTGACAACCCCAAACGAAAAGGTGAACACAGTTCAGGTCAAACATACACTTAAGAGTTGTTCTTGGCCCTAGCGTGGCCAAAACAACTTAGCAACAATCCCAAAAGAAATTTGCAACCGCAACAACCAAGAATAAACCCAAAACTAGGGGAAGACAACAACCCTAATGAACGATGGAAACATTACACAGTCCGCAAAAGGGAAAAAAAATCCAGACTCCCAACATGGACAAGGGAAAACATAAACACGGACCATAATCGACAAAATACACGACCACAATCGGCAAAGATACATACACCTACCATCGAAACCGGTATGGAACACACAGGCACATAGCTCCGAGCATGAATGGCTCCTGCACCTGAAAATCCTGTGTGACAGCCACAATTTCTCCTGCTCCCTGCGTGAGGAAAACCAACGTAGAATTTCTGTGCATGAGAAGGTGAGAGAGAACAAATCTCTGTGTGAGGATGAAAAAACAATGGAGAATCCCCCAAATGGTGTGCTTGAGGAAGCTGAACCCCCCTATGTGAGTATGAGCAAGACCCAAAAACCGTGAGTGGAAGAGTGGGAGAGTGGTGACCGTCCCCCTACCCTCTGCACGAGGAAGATCAAGCTTGCTGGTGGAGTGTGTGTGGGGAAAGGACTGGAAGTCCTGTCACCCACTACTTCCCCACCATAAATATTCCCAACTAACAGACAACAAAAGTTTAAAAATGGTGTTCGACATATGGCAAAATCCCAATGGCTCCCAAGGGCTAGACAATCCCCCCCTTATCCTTTGGAATCATGCCCTTTTCATTTAACGTTACACTGTCATAGCTAGCTGTAGATTTAATTTAATTGATGTGCATATTTACATGATACCAAAACTCTAATGTGCCGGATAGCACGATATACCATCCGCAATGATCCCTATTATTGAAACATACACAACCAAATTGATGGTGGGGCTTTTTCCTTTAGCTCGACACCACGATTAAATACAAAATATACATCATGTACATTTTAATGCAAACGGGTTCAAAACTAGTATTACAATCCCTTCCCCCTTGGAATAACACCGTCCATAGTGTTCCAATACATAGGAATACATATACAATTTGCACATCAAAATTTCAAAATTTTGTAGATCTGTCCTATGTTCAATTATTTACTTTAAACTTTCAGGACCAAGCCCCTCGACTTCCATGAGATTCTTCTACTGGTTATCAGCTTTCGGCCCTTCCCCAAGTCTAGGAACTTTGTGGCTGCTGCACTCTTTTTGTTCCCTCATTGGGAAGTCCCGGCGTAAATGATGTCCTCCACATTTCCAACATTTCGCTGGCTGCTTCATCTTTACCTACTCAATTTCCTTTGAGTCTTTGAAGCGAATAATTATTTGCTCACACAAATAATATTACCAAAAGACTTGGAATATTAAATAAGCCATAATAATATATAAATTGATGATAGAATATATATGATACATTTACAATGGTCGGACCTATATACGTCCATTCGTGACTTTCCAACCTACAGTCATGACTCTTTGATAATTATTAATTAATAATTAATAATTATCTATTAATATTATTTTTAATATTTATATATTTTATGTTCGTTACATTGCCTTCCCCTTAAGGGAAGCTTTGTCCTCAAATCTTGTTTAGTGAAGGACTTCTCAGCTATGAATAACGTCTTGCCATGTCTCTCTGAAATTGTAACTTCGACACTTGATGAGACATCGTGATATAATTTCCGAATCCCTGAACTGAATTGTCGTATTTCCTCGGGAGTGATCCATCCAAGATTTAATTTCATCTAAGCTACCTGTTGTTCTCCTTGCTAGATAAAACTTCTTGTTTTTTGTTTAGGTTGTATATTTTGTGTTCCTTCGCATTTGACATCGTAACCTCTCTGTTTATGTACATTTTGACCCTGTCGTTGGTCAAAATGACTTTTATAGTTAGGGTGTCGATAAGGAGTTTTTATTGTTTGTTCATTTGCTGGATTGACTTCTTTTTTATCTGTATTGATGACTAGATTTGTATTTTCTTTGTTTTCCTCAACTTGTTTTTTTGAGCCCAAAAGTTTTGATGTCCTCTTCTGAATGTGCACCAACTTGTTTCCGACTAAATCTTTAGAATTCTTAAGATTCCTGATCATTTCTTCTTGCTTTTTCGCATCGTCTTTAAGCTCTAATAGTTTCTTCTGTAGATATCAATTTTCCTCTTCTATCTTTTGATGGTCCTATGCCCTATATTTCGCCTTCTTGATTTGAAATAGCAACTTCTAATTATGATCTCTTAAATGAGATATCTCTTCTTCTTTGTCCTTGATGACTTTGTCAAATTCTTTCTGCATCTTTTTTCTTGATTTTTGATCTTCTTGTGAAATCATCTTTGAAATGTCTTTGAAATCTTCAGATGACACATCCTCGAAATCCAATTTCATTGAAACATCTTGCAGTTTTATTTGTTTCTTCTTATATGGAAATGTTAAAAACTTTTTCTTCATATTTAAGATGATTGCTCCCAATGTTTCCATCCACGATAAGGCAAGAATGATGTCAACTTCATTTAGATAAATACTCGTAACATTGAATTGGGATGTGAACTTATACTCATCAATTGTCAGTTCTAAGTCCCTAATGGCATATTGCTTCCCACCATATTTATCTTTCTTTTCGATTATACTTAGTTCTGGGATGAGTAATTGATTTGCCAAGTTGACATTCTTCCGCGATCTATCCCGTGCATGTATTGGTATGTTTAAGAGCCACCTACTCCATCCATACTTAACGAATGGCCTTTGGACCACTGTCCATTGTCCCTACATGGGGGCACCATCAGTGCCCCCTCAATCGGTTAACCATACTAGATTTTTTGTTTAGCTCTTTTCTAAATCATAAAAGAATGAAAATATTGTCGAGCGCATTTGCTTCCTCTCCCACTCATTAAAGTATCAAAAAGGGCGTCTACATTGCTTCATTTATCTCCTTTTGCAAACCATGTAGACTACCATATGAAAAGGACCACCTTAGCACATTCAATCCAAGACCGTTCCCCTCTGCATTCTTTTATGCTTTCTCGGGCAAAGGGGTCAAACTTTACAAAAAATCTCACCATGGGTTTTCGTTAAGCTCTTTTCCATCCTTCTCATCAAGAAAAGATCACCGAGCAAACTTGGTTTCATTCATGCTTGTAAAAGTATCTGAATGATCGTCTAGTCAGTACAGGTTTAACCTTTTCTGGCCTGATTGGACTACCAATGGTAAAGAAATATTCCATCCCCCAAATCATGGGTAAGCTCTCCTATGTACACTTTTAACCTTTTTTGGGCACAAGAGACTATCAATGAAAAAGATACCCCACTGGAGTCTTCTTCATGCTTTCAAACTCTCTAAAATTGAAAGCACCATCGAGCATTTACTTTCTTGGGCTCGCTAAAAATCCACGAGATCGTACCACAACAGTGTCTTTAGACACCGCCCCACATATAACAGTTCGGCAGCATTACCACTTTGGGTCACCTTTGTTCAGAGTATTCTGCGATGTGTCTCCCTTGGATCCCATCAATACCAAAAGTGTCTACCTCCCCCAAGTATTTCCCATCTGCAGTTACATTCTCGATATTATAGCTATGATCCCTTTCCCATGAGTCAGTTTCATTTGTTTCCTGGTATGCCTTGACGTCTATTGCCGCATTTCACACATCTAGGTTACGTGGCAAAAATATTCAATCCACTCGGTGTGTCCTTTGGGGTAAGTCTCGAGTCAAGGCTGTCACCTTGTTCTTGAATCCTCTGTTCAGGCTAACTCCTAACCAAGCCAAGGGGGGTAGACCCTATTAAATTACTAAGGCTAATTACTTAGTGTGATGGTGTTAGATTGATTAAGTTGTTTAGGAGTTTTGAAATTAACCAGTGGAAACAAAATATAACAAGATGCAAGATTTAGAGCATATAAGCACATTAATGACACTCAATATATATATAATCGAAAGAATTGATCAAAATAAATCACCAGTGCCTTAAATGGATTCAACAGAGAAAATAATGTGCTTGCATGCGCTTGAATGAATGTTTTGTGATTGCCTCTTGGTATGTTTTAAGTTAATGTGAAATATGATTTGATTAAAATTAGGGGAAGGGGGGGGGGGGGACTCCAGATATACCCGAGAGTACTTGGAGTATGTCCAAAAATAAACCGTCATGGCTACCCGCAAGGAATATGTGGGCTGAATGGAGTATCTGAGGCTATTTTTCATAATGCACTCACAGGTGTAATAGAGATCGACGCCCGGAGGTCACTTTTCAGGAGTTCTCCCTTCCTTTGGGTATTTTTCCACCGTAATGGTTTGATCTAGGTGTTGGATTCTCACCTGATGGTTTGTCAATTTGGGAGAGTGAATCCTAATTATTCTAGTCACTCAAATTCTTTTGATACAACTTGACTGATCGGATGAACCGCAGCCAAGTGCAGAGCATACACATCGGAGTCTTGTCAATTTTAGTAAATTTTGAGATGGGTGTTCTTGTTAAAAAAGAAAACCCTCCAGGAACCTCTTTTGATCCAAGTGGATATTAATTGGGGAATCAAGGAGGATTTAATTTTATTAAAACTGAAGAAACAATTGATGAAAAAGAAAACCAAGAGACACAATGCCGGTTCTCTAATTAGTCTTAGCACGCATCTCTTTCCCCTTTCGGGTCAATCGAGAAGTCGTGGGGTAAGTATTAAATTACTTTGAAACCTTAGATATGGAATATGGAATTGATAATAAATCAAATTATACTACCCTGCAGATTAAAACTACGCTAGATTGCAAAAAAAAAAGGAATGAAAAGCAAAAAAAAGACATGGATGCAAATCCCCCCAGGGGGGATAGTGAATAGGCTTGAATGAGCCTATTTGAAAGGACCTTTTCTTTTTATTAGCAGTGATTTACAATATAATAAAATTGAAATTTATGCACTTTGGTCCTTGTTATCTAGGATCCAAAGGCTTACAACAAGCTTGTAACAAGCTAGAATTAAAACACAGCGGTGGGGGAAGCTTCCGAGAAGCTCTGGTTCGTCCAAGAGTTAGAAATTGGGCAGAGTCTCCTTATATTTTTTGTTAGACCTGATAAAAAAAAGCAAGCAATTAAAATCAAATGTTCCCAAACACACTTTAAAAGTGTTTTGGGTCACCACACTAGTTACCGAAAAAAAACTAAGTAAAAATTTGTTAAGTTGGGGTAATCTAGTTTTGCAAAAAAGGGAACCAAGGAAAGCAAGAATTCCTTGGGATCTTGGCTTGCTGTTTGGGAAGCCAATGAGATGTGCACTTTATTGCAAAATATGAAACTTTAAAGTACAACAAAGGAAACTACCTTAAAAGCAATCTACAAATTTTCTTTAAAATGCTTGCAAAAAAGAGGATAATTTCAACTAGATCTCTTAAAATATGACTTTATATGTAAAACAGAACTGAGATCTAAAATTATGAAAGGATCTTAATAAATAGATCTATATGTAATTTTCTTTGTGAGACAGATCTAAGCAATAAGATTCTTTAAAAGTAACCAATTTGAAGAGAAATTAAGATTTTGAAGGAGGAAGAGAGAGAAAGAGTGTTGGAAGCCTGGGAATGTTGGGATTTGGAGTCTGCTTTGGTGGAACACCGAGGGAATATGTCATTCAGAATATATTGAATATGAGGAAGATGCAAACCAGCTCAACCTCTTCTACAAGCGATATCACCTACAACTTAGAAATCCTTGCACAAACAGATGGTTAAAACATAGGTGCTGTTGGAAGAGATAATTGGAAAGCATGCAATTAAACTTAAAATACATACAACTCTAATAGATTTGAAACAAGCAATAGTAAGAGCATAAATCAAACTAGAATAAACTCTTACCCTAACAGGAGGGAGCTCTCTCCTTCAAGGCCAACAATTAACTAGCAAAAGGAGTGATAAATAACACAGATTATACCTCATAAGCATTTGAAAATCACCATCCACAAATGAAGAGAATTACACCATATATCTTTCCTCCAAGGATTCTTTATTCTAGAATAATAAACAATATAATACAAGAGCAACAACACCTCAATCCCAGTTCTAAATAGCTTGGAAGAGGCAGGCTGATCTTTATTTATACAAAAAAAGGAGATCCTTCCCAGGGGGGCGCAAATCCCAAGGATATAGACCACTGTAGCTGAAGGAGAGTCCATCAATGCCTGATCAGTGTCTAGCTGAGCCAGATTTGAGTCTCACTGAGTGCAACTGTCAATCAGGGGGCTGATCTGACTGACACCTCAACCTGTTGACTAAAGCATCCACAAAAAATCATCCAGATGATCCCAAACATGTGGAGGAGAGAGGGAGGGAAAAATTCCCCATAAAGGATGTTGAAGTTCAACTCTGGATCTGTCCAGATCACCTCCTTCAATCAAGGATTTTTCAGATCCAGTCAATTTGGTTCAGATTTGACTGATTTCAGTCAAATCGGGTGAGAATCCATTGATCTAGGATTTTGGATTTGCTCCATTATTCATCAATTTATTAATTAAAATAATCAATAATTGATTTTTTGGGGCTTTCTGACCTGAGTGATGGAAAATCACTCAAAACTAGGAAATAGCAGGTCCATGGTTTTACATGGTGCTCTTAGCTTGAAAATGAGCACCTACATGACTGAAACTGATTATTTGGCCCACTTTTATTACAAAATCAAATTTTCCAATTAAACTATTAAAAAATAGTCTAAGTTTTGGAAAAATTAAATTTTAATAAAAAACACTGAAAAAATTAAAAAAATAAAAAAGTTGAAAAAACCTAGGGGGACTTAGACATGTTCATATGACTCGACCATGATGCCTAGCATGCTATACATTGACACATAGACTCTAATAACCTCAATAAGCCTAAATTCCAAGCTGACCACCCTAACTTTGGAGGTATGGAGTGAAAAACTCAGAAATTATCAGTCGTTTATTCAACAACCAATAATAACCAAGGGAAAAACACCCTGGGATGATCGGATTGACAAATAAAGTCTAAGAGAACAAGTATTTTACAGACACTATCATGCTAGAACATTTATTAAAATTACTCCATGGGGTATGAACATGTGATATAGTACAACAAGCACTTCCTAGAAGTACTTCCAAAGGTCTTTTGAAGTTCGAACAAAAAATCTTTGTCTGGTTCACCAGACTCACTTGATAAAAAACCACTAAGTACAACTTAGGTGGTAACATTCTAGCTCCAACTGCGGGACATGTGCTCGATCTGGTCATAGGGAAAGGAGAGGATACGAGAACACCAGAATATCTGGTTTATACACCTTGTAAAAACATCTCAACTTGACAAGAAAAACTCAGTAGCACAAGCTTTACATAAAAAACCAAATGAACCATTAAACTGATTTATTTAAACAAAATAAATTTAACTAACTAATGAAAAAAAATGTTTGATTATAGCTAAGTACAAAACAAAAATTGCGGAAAGTAAATGCTCTTTTTCAAGGAGCTTATTTTCCTACTCTAAGCATTATATAAAAAGGGTTAAGTGTAATCAGGAATCCAATGTAACCACCTAAGCATTTTATTAACATAATTTTTTTTTCCTTGTCTTTGGTTACCAGCCAAAGTAAGGATACTTTATTCAGAAAATTCAAACCTATGTGATAATACGGAAGGGGCAGGATGGATGGGAAATCATAGGCATGAATAATGTCATCAAACATCCTCCCAAACTGGTAAGTGCTTGCCCAGGCTGCTTCTATCCATGACTCGATAGGGTTGATGTACAAATCGAAATGATGAGGCAGATTGACTACACCATCATACTGTTCATCAAGGCTTACCGGATGATAATTCACTGTATAAGCCCCAAGAAGCTCCAAATCACCAGGAAAATCTATATGTGAAGATGATAGTTGAGACTGATATTCTACTAACTGTATCACATCTGTCTTTTCACAACACTGCTTCTCCATGTCTTCATTATTGATACCTTTGTGCAGCTCTGCATGATATGACTCTGAATGATCATATAAGAGTTTTGAATGCTGCTTTTCCAAGGTCTCCAGATCCATGCTTCTCTCTATGGAAGTATAATAGATTTGACTTCCACAAATTTCTAAATAGACACTCCCCTTGCTGGATATAGCATAGATAGGATTATTAATAAGATATCCACAAAAATCCCAATAGTCATCACCATCATCTATGTTAGATGTGATGGATTCCCCATTGCTAATATCAGGTTTTGATATCAAGTTCTCTTTGTCTTCATTACTGATACTGATATATGTCTCAGACTGATCATGTGGATAAACTACATGCTCCTTTTTCATATCAAATTTTCCCAAGGCCACATGGTCCATGCTCTCTCCTTTAGATATGCCATAGATAGAAAAATCAACAAAACCATCAAAAGTTTTTGGTTCATTATTTTCCTCTTTATTCATGTCATAGACTGGATTTTCCATGAATGTCCAGGACTCCTCATCAACATCTTTGTTGGGGATAAGGGAGTCTTTGTCACTTGTATCATGCTCCAAGCTATACTTGTCCTCATTTTCATACTCATCTTCTTCAGAGAAAAGGTCACAAGACAATAAACCTTCTAGATTGTCATCATTATATGGAGAACACGTAGGAGTCCCATCATGTACATTACAGTTGAACCTATAGGAATTACATAGGTTAGCGGGTTGGTCCTCAATGCCTAAGCAGAAGAGGACATTACATACTTTTTAAAGGTATGAGATGAGTTAATGGGAATTTAAGAGTTGTAATGTTTAATATTATTTATGGGGTTCTGCATTAATTACCATTATAGCTCCATTTAACTCTATGAAGCACAGAGAGGGATCTAATTTTTTTTTTGTGGTGTAGATTTTTTCCTTGTGTACAAAATTTAAGATTTAAAAATTTACATCTCAAGAAATTGGATCCTTCAATGTGCTTCATAGATTCGGGTTCAAATGGATATATGATGTTTTTATTTTTTGTTATTTTATTAACCGACATGTTTTTTTTTTTTGATGTGGGTTAAGTTGCCATGATAGCATTACCCATGTTACATGGCAACTTCTCCTCCACATTGGGTTGTAGAGCACCTCACTACTCTCTATTCAACCATTGTGGGGTCACCATGTAAATAGTGTAGATTCAAATGTTGATTTTGAGAACACCTAGAAGTCCCATCATGTACATTATAGTTTTCATCATAAGTTTCAATATAAGATTCTGCAATGGTTTCATCCTTAGAATTGTACTATTTAGATGGTGACAAAGGGTAGGCCTGGCCTACCATGTATATATGATCAAGACCGCTTGAAGTTGTTTCCTGATTACTGACCTTAGGAAGTCCATGTTCCATGACTTGATTTGCAACATAACAAGTTCTTTCTTGTTGGAATTGTTCATAGGGTCTACACCATGGAATTACTTCTTATACCATGTTAGTTGAGTCTAACTGGTTTGGAATCCTAGGATCTTGCTGAGGAAAATTCTTTTGATACATCTAATTCTGCCTAGGATGAAAGTTCCTAGGTCCATTATTTCTTTCCATTGTGATCAATCTATTATGCATATGATTCAGTTGTGTAGACTGATTTTCCATAAGTTGGTTTTGACTAGTAACCAAGTCTTTTATCATGTTTGTTACCTTTTCTATGGGATCTTTAGAGGCCCCCTTTTCTTCTGATTCAACGGATTTTCCCTTTTCTTTGTTGTATGAAGTGCTTCCCCTAGTGTAACCTGGAATGTTGGATTTTCCTGGAGACTGCATATTCTTTTCTATTTTCTCGGCCAATTCTTGAGCAGTTTTTAGATTGGCTGGCTCTTTGTCTCTTAACTGGTGCCTCAAATCACCAGTGAAAGCTTTGATGTAAGATATGAGGATGGAGGCATCCTTTGGCTTGATTTTTTTAGGGATGTCTGCAACCACACGCCTAAAATTAGTGTTAAATTCATCCATGGTTTCATTCTCCATCTTCTTAATGCTATGAAGGGTAGTAAGCAGATGTCTTGGTTCTTTCTTTTTTCCCCATTTCTTCTTAAAACCCTCTAGGAATTCACTAAGATTTTTATATGAGTCATCATCTAGGTCGAGGTACCATTCTTCATCATCATCTTCTAAGGATAAAACAAAGAGCTTCATTTTGACATCGTCATGGTCATGGGCAACATCATTGCAATAACTGACCAGGTGCTTTTCAAACTTTCGAAGGTGAGACTTGGAAGTGATGGCATTATTGCCCTAAAATATCAGGAGCTTCTTGATAGCATATTTTGGAATGGCATGGGGAGCACCTGCTATCTGAGAAAAGTCAGGGGATTTGAATAATTCCGTCATTTCTTAAGATTGGTGAACATGAGTCTCTACAAATATGTGATGGATATCTGAGAGGGATTGGTCTCCTAATTTTTCAAGGTTTCTATGAGAAGAATTCCTATTCAATCTTTCCCTAATAAACCTTTCGGGATCAGGGAGAGGATTGAATAATTTTTGGCGGTTTCTTCGGGTAGAAATTCTTGAAGGGATGTTAGACAGTGGAGTTGCCAGATGGATTGAGTTTTAATTTTTATGTTTTTTAAAGACTAGATCAAACAAATTTTTTTATCTTTTTAGTTGTTTAGAAAAAAGTCAAGCTAAGTTGTACTCGGGAATAAAAATATTTATCCCCAGTAATGGCTGCAAAAAGTGTTGACGCCTTTCACACACCTGGGTTACGTGGCAAAAATATTCAAGCCACTCGGTGTGTCCTTGGAGGGCAAGTCTCGATTCAAGGCTGTCATCTTGTTCTTGACTCCTCCGTTTAGGCTAACTCTTAACGAAGCCAAGGGGGGTAGACCCTATTAAATTACTAAGGCTAATTACTTAGTGTGATGGTGTTCGATTGATTAAGTTGTTTAGGAGTTTTGAAATTAACCATTGGAAACAAAAGATAACAAGATGCAAGATTTAAAGCATATAAGCACATTAATGACACTCAATATATATATAATTGAAAGAATTGATCAAAATAAATCACTAGTGCCTTAAAGGAGTCAACAGAGAAAATAATGTGCTTGCATACGCTTGAATGAATGTTTTGTGATTGCGTCTTGGTACGTTTTAAGTTAATGTGAAATATGAGTTGATTAAAATTAGGCGAAAGGGGGGGGGACTCCTGATATACCCGAGAGTACTTGGAGTATGTCCAAAAATAAACCACCACGGCTACCCGCAAGGAATATGTGGGATGAATGGAGTATTTGAGGCTATTGTTCATAATGCACCCATAGGTGTAACAGAGATCGGCGCCCCGAGGTCACTTTTCAGGAGTTCCCGCTTCCTTTGGGTATTTTTCCACTGTAATGGTTTGATTTAGGTGTTGGATTTTCACCTGATGGTTTGTCAATTTGGGAGAGTGAATCATAATTATTCTAGTCACTCAAATGCTTTTGATACAGCTTGAATGATCAGATGAACCGCAGCCAAGTGCAGAGCATACACACTGGAGTCTTGTCAATTTTAGTAAATTTTGAGATGGGTGTTCTTGTTAAAAAAGAAAACCCTCCAGGAACCTCTTTTGATCCAAGTGGATCTTAATCGGGGAATCAAGGAGGATTTAATTTTATTAAAAATGAAGAAACAGTTGATGAAAAAGAAAACCAAGAGACACAATGCCGGTTCTCTAATTAGTCCTACCACGCATCTCTTTCCCCTTTCGGGTCAATCGGGAAGTTGTGGGGTAAGTATTAAATTAATTTGAAACCTTAGATATGGAATATGGAATTGATAATAAATCAAATTATACTACCCTACAGATTAAAACTATGCTAGATTGCAAAAAAAAAAGGAATGAAAAGCAAAAAAAAGACACAGACACAAATCCCCCTAGGGGGGATAGTGAATAGGCTTGAACGAGCCTATTTGAAAGGAACTTTTATTTTTATTAGCAGTGATTTAAAATATTAGCAAATTGAAATTGATGCACTTTGGTCCTTGTTATCTAGGATCCAAAGGCTTACAACAAGCTTGTAACAAGCTAGAATTAAAACACAGCGGTGGGGGAAGCTTCCGGGAAGCTCTGGTTCCTCCAAGAGTCGAAAATTGGGCAGAGTCTCCTTCTCTTTTTTGTTAGACCTGATAAAAAACAGCAAGCAATTAAAATCAAATGTGCCCAAACACACTTTAAAAGTGTTTTGGGTCACCACACTAGTTACCAAAAAAAAACTAAGTAAAAATTTGTTAAGTTGGGGTATTCTAGTTTTGCAAAAAAAGGAACCAACGAAAGAAAGCTTTCCTTGGGATATTCGCTTGCTATTTGGGCAGCCAATGAGATTTGCACTTTTATTGCAAAATACGAAACTTTAAAGTACAACAAAGGAAACTAGCTTAAAAGCAAGCTACAAATTTTCTTTAAAATGCTTGCAAAAAAGAGGATAATTTCAGCTAGATCTCTTAAAATATGACTTTATATGCAAAACAAAACTGAGATCTAAAATTAAGAAAGGATCTTACTAACTAGATCTATATGTAATTTTCTTTGTGAGACAGATCTAAGCAATAAGATTCTTTAAAAGTAACCAATTTGAAGAGAAATTAAGATTTTGAAGGAGGAAGAGATAGAAAGAGTGTTGGAAGCTTGGGAATGTTGGGCTTTGCAGCCTACTTTGGCAGAACACCAAGGGACTATGTCATTTAGAAGATCTTGAAGATGAGGAAGATGCAAACTAGCTCAACCTCTTCTACAAGCGATATCACCTCCAACTTAGAAAACCTTTCACAAACAGATGGTTAAAACATAGATACTGTTGGAAGAGATAACTGGAAAGCATGCAATTAACTTAAAATGCATACAAATCCAATAGATATGAAACAAGTAGTAGTAAGAGCATAAAGCAAACTAGAATAAACTCTTACCCTAACAGGAGGGAGCTCTCTCCTTCAAGGCCAACAATTAACCAACAAAAGCAGTGATAAATAACACAGATTATACCTCATAAGCATTTGACAATCACCATCCACACATGAAGAGCATTACACCATAGATATTTCCTCCAAAGCTTCTTTATTCCAGAATAATGAACAATATAATACAAGAGCAATAACACCTCAATCCCAGTTCTAACTATCTTGGAAGAGGCATCCTGAGCTTTATTTATACAAAAAAAGGAGATCCTGCCCAGGGGGTGCAAATCCCAAAGAGATAGACCACCGTAGCTAAAGGAGAGTCCATCAATGCCTGATTAGTGTCTAGTTGAGCCATATTTGAGTCTCACTAAGTGCAACTGTCAGTTGGGGGGCTGATTTGACTGACACCTCAACCTGTTGACTGAAGCATCCACAAAGACTCGTCCAGATGATCCCAAACATGTGGAGGAGAGGGGGAGGGAAAAATTCCCCATAAAGGATGTTGAAGTTCAACTCTAGATCTGTCCAGATCACCTCCTTCAGTCAAGGATTTGTCAGATCCAGTCAATCTGGTTCAGATCTGACTGATTTCAATCAAATCGGTCGAGAATCCATTCATCTAGGATTTTTGGATTTGCCCCATTATTCATCAATTTATTAATTAAAATAATCAATAATTGATTTTTTAGGGCTTTCTGACCTGAGTGATGGAAAATCACTCAAAACTAGGAAATATCGGGTCCATGGGTTTACATGATGCTCTTAGCTTGAAAACGAGCACCTACATGACTGAAACTGATTATTTGGCCCACTTTTATTACAAAATCAAATTTTCCAATTAAACTATTAAAAAATAGTCTAAGTTTTGGAAAAATTAAATTTTAGTAAAAAAAACTGAAAAAATTAAAAAAATAAAAAAGTTGAAAAAACCTAGGGGGACTTAGACATGTTCATATGACTCAACCGTGATGCCTAGCATGTTATACATTGACACATAGACTCTAATAACCTCAATAGGCCTAAATGCCAAGCCGACCACCCTAACTTTGGAGGTATGGAGCGAAAAACTCAGAAATTATCAGTCGTTTATTCAACAACCAATAATAACCAAGGGAAAAAACACCCTGGGCTAATCGGATTGAAAAATAAAGTCTAAGAGACCAATTCTTTTACAGACACTATCATCCTAGAACATTTATTACAATTCTCCCATGGGGTATGAACATGTGATATAGTACAACAAGCACTTCCCATAAGTACTTCCAAAGGTATTCTGAAGTCCGAACAAAAAATCTTTGTCCGGTTCACCAAGCTCACTTGATAAAAAACCACTAAGTACAACTTAGGTGGTAACACCGTCATACTCTAAAAAAAGGAATTTTGAGTCCCCCGTGATTTCTTGCTCCTGGGCCACCTCCCCCCCCATTCAGTGGGTTAGTCCTCAGATTGTCTCGCATCTTTCGGTTATCTCCCTCATGCTTCTGGTCAAGGAAACACTATTTCCTTGGCCAGTTGCAGGTCTCCCTCTGTCAATGACAACACACATATTTTAAAGGATAGACCCAGAGGTCCATGTATCCCAGTTTCATTAACCTCATTGATGAGCTTCTTGGACCACTTGAGAGGAGTCCTCAGTGCCTCTCGAGATGGTTGTTTCTCACGTGCTTGACTCCAGCTACATCATCGCACCGTTGAGATTCGTACAGGGTATTGGTCCATGCAATATTTGGTCAAACACCCTAGGTATCACCTAACTATAGCACATGGATGAGTCTATTAAGGGACCCCAACAGGTTCATGTCCTTTGTGATTTCTGGGTTGCATTGGAGACAGTGTTCAGAAGCCCCAACAGTGCTTCTATATATATTTATGATTGATGTAGCATATTTCTAGCACAGAGACTTTGACTCTCTGTTAGTAAACTATGTACCATTCTAGATCCAATAGACCATCAGTCATGAAGATATAACATTCCATGAGAATGCCATGGGTCCAATGTAGCAGTTCTTCAGATCAGTATTGTATCCAGCCTCTTATTGAGTCAACCACTATTGTAACAACAATTGTACATGATCGGCTCTTGCATTATAGAGCTTAGATCACATTATTCTTTTGACATTGTTATGAGCATGGGGATTCCCACCTCTTCCATATACATGTCACACATTATTTGTATTTCACCCATTGATGGGAACCATATTAATACAAAAACCAAAATCCACCATGGCCCAGCCCAGGAAGCATCACCTCTCCCCATAAAATCCTATGATGTCTATCGACCATACGATGAGCTCCTGCCCTCACACATCAGGGGGAAATCTATTAACCCAAAAAATTACCTGATTAGCTCTACATGACCTACACCACCCAAATACATCTATTTCACTACCCTCATTTGACCCCCACACCCTTGTGAAGGCTTAAAAAACATAAAAAGGGCTTAAAAATCCCTAAAAAGAGCCAAAATAGCTCTCATAGGGGCTAAAACCTCCAAAAGGGGATAAAACCTATCAAAGGAGCTAAGAATTGGGAAAAGGGGGCTTAAAGCCCCCAAAAGGGGATAAAGCCATGACTAAGGGCTTAAAACCCTAAAATATCATTAAAAACCTATATATACCGGGGTGGGCGTCACTCTCAAATCATTCCTTCTCTCCCTATCGTTATGCTTCCTGTGTGAGTGCCTTGAGACCCACATCTCTCAAGCCATTCACCCCTCTCTCCCATTTGGTCCATTAGCCCATAAGCCAAAACCCCATTTCATAGAGAGGTGCTTCCAAAGATAGGGAATGGTGGCCCATTTCCACAAAGGCTAAAGGTATAACCATGTATTTCTTGTTGGTATTTTAGTTTTATAGATTGTTTTTACTTGCAGGTTTATTTGCTCATAGTTTGCTGCATGTTCTCCACTGAGTACTTGTTGCTGGTTTATTTTCTTCTAAGATTGTCTTGCAGGTCTTCCATTAATAGTATCTTGCAGGGTTTTACTTCCACCCATAGGAACCCTACCCATTCGTCCTATAGATGGAAGGTAGCCGTTCCTACTCGTAGCTAGGGAGAAATCCCTACTACACACCCTATTTACTAGCTACTACTGGAAGGAGTCTACGCCCCCCTAGTTTATCAGCTACTACTAAAAGGATGCTTCTACACCCTATTTACAAGATACCACTGGAAGGAGGCTACGACCCTCTTGCAGGAATTTAGCCTGCCCTAGCACCACCCTACCACCTTAGTATGTTTTTATCAGACTTCCATATATCCTTATATATTTAATACTGTCAATGGTTTCTCATTACTTCCTTGGTCTCTGTCTATTGCTTGCTACATGGACCTGGATGACAGAGACGCCTTACTAAACTTGAAATCTTTTCTTATAAACACCTTTACCATCATTCATTTTTCTTTACCATCGTATCTCTTCACTCTGGAGTTTCATAGTTGTGCCCTTTCAATTTGGAGTCGTGATTGTTCATCAAACACATCACTTTATAACACACACCTCTTCATAAAACACATCTACAACTTCTCTGCTTAATTATTTTTAACTCTATTTAAATTTATCGGTCACGACCTTCTGCAATTTCCTTGTTGCAATGACCTTTCTGCAACAATCTCTCCACAACAAACATTTATGCAATTACCTTCCACAATTAACTTTTTGAAATTGCATATTGTAGACAATTACCTTTCTGCAATTGTCTTTCTAGAACGACCTTTCCACAATTTATGGGAAATCATTCCTTCCACAATTGCAGGTTGCATATTGCGTATTTGCATTTTGAATTTTCTTGAAAATTTCTTCCACAACGAACTTTTCACAATTACCTTTCCGCAATCAAAAAGTCCTTCCTCCCGCAATTGCGGATTGTGGGTTGTGGGTCTGGATTTCAATTTTCTTGAAATTACTTGCACAAGACTTCTTCCTCAATTTGTGGATTGCAGATTGCGACTTCCTTCTGTACTGTGAATTGTATATTGTGGGTAGGAATTTCAATTTTTCTCGAAACTGCTTCCTCACTTCCATTTTCGCAAAAATTCTTCCACAATTTACGGATTGTGGATTGCGGGTTTGCTTTTCACAAATTCTCAAAAGTGACTTCCGCAAATCTCTTTTCGCAACATTGTGAACCATCGATTGCTTTGCGGAATGCACCTCATCCGTTGATATATCTTCTCTATTTAATTATTAACACACTGTTTCGCAAAGTCACTGATTTTCCATTCTCGAATGCACTCATCCTTTACAAGTCTTCAATAATATGTTTTGCTACAAGAACAATAAACTATGTTTATTATATCATTGAATATCATATCTTTGTTTTATGTCTCTTTCTTAATAATAAACATTTTGTTTGTTCCATGACTTCTTTTAACAATTCATGTAGCTTAACGCTCTAGATGATTGCATCTTAATTAATCTATAGCTTACTCTTGTAGCTTATCATTTAGATCCGGTTCTTATTATGTTGAATATACCTACAGCTGATACTTATGATTCCAACATCTTCAATCATATCTAAACACCTTTATGGTGCTTCTTTGCTGGAATTTTATATACCTTGTGTGTGTAGTCTATACATCTTGTGCGGACATACCCAAGTTGCTTGTGCAGAGATTCTTAACCATGTATGTGGACATTTTATAAAGGCCATGTTTTAGGACACCATGAGACATTAGGACACCATCATATGTCTTTCCAAATATGTTTGTTATTCTTTTATCTTACATTGAGTTTTCCCTGCCATCATGTTTATTGGGTATTCCTTTGTCATTATTGAACTCCTTTGACATCAATGACAACTATATTCAACATTCTCCCCCTTTGGCATTGATGGATGTTGGGTGATAGAAATTCCCCTTTTGCCTAATCTTATTTATCCCTTTTCCCCTAATTTTTCCTCTTAATTATAACCAAGTCATGACCTTTCCCAAAGAACAAGCATGTATTTCAAAGGTATAATTCATTACTTCTCTATTTCATTAATGCTTGATTTTGATTATGGTTATGAACTTTATCTTTGTATTGCACTGATTCATGATTTGTTTTATAAGAAAAGTTCAAAATCTCCATATGTTCTAAGTTTAACAGCTCGCAGGACTCAGGAAGTAAATAATTCTTGGCGTCGGTGTCCTTTTTATGATCTGGTCTAAGCCACTGATGAGATAAGCTTGGATTTCCTTCCACGTAGCTAGATGAAAATGCCCGAGCATCTTTCTTCATCTATTGGAACACGTTCGTCCTTTGTATAGTTCAGATTAAAATTTCATTATTGGCCACTTTTCCTAACCCATGCGACCCAGGTTCTACGCAGCCTATCAACCCAACAAACACCCGATATGCCAGCTCGATAGAAAAAGCCATGTTGGCAATGCCTGCGAAGCAGGTGCAGTCTCACCCAATATATCTCTTTGATTGATAACCGCGGGAACCATGTTTCTGCAATTGTTGAGGGATTAAAGTCCCTTAGCGTGTGGCTAAGGTGCTCGATGAAGGAAACTGGATGGTTGGACGGTGGAGTTAGTCCTGCGTGACTGAGCACTTAAATATGTCAACGTGTGCAACCTATCCTTGTTCCTGACCTCACAACTGGCACAACTTCTGCGACATAGCTGACTCGTACTAACAGACCGTATGCAACTTACATCGTGACTTAAGACATAAACACACAGGCCGATATATACATATATTTCAACGATGATTCCCTAACATTCATCTACTAATTATAGTATAACATCAGGAATCTAATCAATATTTCATCATCATATAGGAAGCAAATAAAAACCATTCACATAAACATTCACAACATTAATCATCCATTCAAATACAAGAGATAACGAGGAAACCCATCTGGGAAAAACCACCAAGGTGCTCTTCATCTGGCATGAGAAAATGATATAGCACCTTGCAGTCTGCAGGATGTAGACTCATCTTATGATATGTCTTTATGACTCAGAATTCTAGTTCTCATGCTCTCTGGTTTGTTCTTCTACACTACCTCTACTCCTAGCGGTCCGCGCACACAGCAGCCAGATCCACGGCTCAACAGCCTCCTATCGCTACCAAACTCTTCTTGAGTCTTCTCTTCCTCTAATCTCTACCAAATTATAGAAAAATGGCGTCTTTCACTATGGATCACCAATGAAAAGCCAAAACAATAACTATTACCAACAATTGATTAACCAATACCAAACTCAAGACCAACCCTCTAACTACTAAAAATCCAACCTTCTTACTATCAAAAAACCAACCATCTCTCTATTGAATCCCTCCTATTTATACTATTTTACATGAACACACAGGGTTGAATGCATATAGGCAGTCTATTAACTATCACCATCACCCACCCCTCAGGCTATAGTTGTGGTGGTTATGACTTGACACGAGGCACTATTGGCCTGACTTACAAATATTCCCTCGTACATGCATTGCTGCAGGCTTATGCCACCTTAGATGGCCATGATATGCACCTCTTGCTTTCCAACCATTCTCATCTACATGCTCATGCGCTTGTATTTCCTTCATCGCGTGCCTCTCCATTCTACCTGCACTGGTCCTTTGCTTCCTTCGCGACCTTCCTTTCTTTCTGTCACGCACGCAGTGCAGCTTCTTTTGCTTGTGCATGAACTTCTTCCTTGTGCTCCTTTCTTAGGCCAACATTCATTCATGATTATGAACTAATTCCATCTAAATTAATAATAACTGTAACTTTTTCTGTTCAATTCAGCAACCTGAAGATCATAGACCTTCATGGCTTCCCGATATTAGTGGATATTAACTACTTCATCCTTGTATAAGTATGAACAAGAAATTTGAGCCAAGGGGTTGGAAATATTGAAGAAGGATTGTAGAAAGAGGACATTGTAATTTTACTTTGATAACTTTAATAAAGGAGCAACAATTCTCAATATCTTTGTGTTGTATATTTTGTTAAACCTTTAACAACATTTCTGTTCAAAGCCCAGGGCCCGCCTTCTAACATAGTTGCTAGTACTAGTAGATGTTTTAGTTTTAATAATTTTGGCTTGGTGTGGAATTTTAGTTCAATGCATTAGTATATGGTTTCAACAGTATTTATCGGATAATTGCATTGTTATAATTTCTTTTGGTTTGCTGCAATAGTGTGGTGTGAACAATCGACTATGTAGAATAATTAATTTCTTTATGCAAAGTGTGCTAATTAAGTATAGATGTTACAGTCATCCTCAACTCCTATGTAGTATTATCATTTATATTTCTTAGAGTTTAATGAATTAGATAGATCATTAATTTTATGAATTGGTTTTTTAATTAATGGTTTGTGATTTTCTTGATTTGGTAATTTAGAATTTAACTTCTTGCAAAAGAAATGCTAGATTAATTCATTCATAGATTAGTAGTCGCAGGATTGACACTATAGAAATCAATAATCCTTTGAGTTCTTAGATTGATAATTAAGATTGGTTTTTATCGGGAGTTGAGTTGACTGAGCAGTTATTAGGATTGAATGATCTAGATTTCATTAATCAACTACTGAAGTGTTTATGCATATATTTTTCTTAGTTACCTTTGAAATAACCAGGCTTTCTCAGGTTTACAATTTATATTAAGCACTCTGCTTGTTACTGAAATTAGTGAGAATATAGAGTGACCAATATTTTGGCGCCATTTCCAGGGAAGGTAATTGGTAGACATAGATAGTAGTTGATTGGTTCAATTTCTTTAGCAATTTTGATTTTTGAGGTTGCAGGAACGATAAGACATAGTGCAGAGCTGCACATCCTTCAATAGAACAAATGGGTTCCTACCCTGAGGATCAGGTATGATTATTTAAGCTTGCATGAATACAAGAAGAAATCAATGAGAGACCCCTAGAAGGACTAACTTTGTAGGTGGAAGAGGTCGTGGCTATAACCCAAATCGCAGATATAACCCAGGCCTAGAAATACCGGCATTTATTGATGAACTAATTGCTAGGGCTGATTCTTCTATTAGAGATTTATATTGAAGATCATATTCTATAAGGAGGAGCCCTATTCATCATAGGCTGAAGTCACCAGTATCAACTATGGAGAAATTAGTAAGAGATACAAGTCCATCTGGTAGCCCTACAAATTGTTCTCCAGAGGATAGGGGAAGTTCTATGGGGGTAGGCATACCAGAGGAGGTCTATCGAATCAACGAGAAAGAGGTTACTAAGAAGAGTGGTTGCAGTTTCAATAGGAATTCAAACATTTGGCCTTGCAGAAACTAGTGGAACAACCTCATTTCAATATATTAGGAGAATTGAAAAATATTTATGTAAATATTCCACTACTACAAGCCCTACACGATGTAGCTATCTACGCCAAGATTGTTAGAGATTTGTGTGTAAAAAAACCAAGAGGAAATCCTAAGGATCCTCCTACAGTTCATGCAGTGGGGAATTTATCTGAACTTATTATGCGAAGGGATCCACTGGATAAATATGATGACCTAGGTAACCCCATTGTTACATTATATATTGGGCATACCCAGATCCCCAACGTTTTGGTTGATTTAGGTGGTGCAATAATTGTAATGACCATTGAGACTGTAAAGAAATTGGCACTCACTAATCTCAGGCCTACCCCTACCATATTAGAATTGGATAATAGATATAAGATAAAACTTGAAGGAATATTATCTAACTTGGTAGTATCCATCAACTCATGGGAATACCCTATAGACTTCCTTGTTCTACAACCTAAGTCACAGCTGAGGGGACACCCATTAATATTAGGGAGACCATGGTTAGCTACAACATATGCATGTATCGACTATAGATCAAGATCCATGACGATTTTTGATGGAACTGATATAAAAAAACTGATCTTATATCCTCCAACTCGACCAAGCTCAAAGGATGTGTTACCACCTAAGTTGTACTTAGTGTTTTTTATTAAGTGAGCCTGGTGAACCGGACAAAGGTTATTTGTTCAGACTTCAGAAGACCTTCAGAATTGCTTCTGGGAAGTTCTTGTTGTACTATATCACATGTTCATACCCCGTAGGGGAGTTGTAATAAAATGTTCTAGCATGATAGTGTCTATAAAAGACTCGATCTCATGGAATTTTATTTGCCATCCTGATCAGCCCAGGGTGTTTTTTCCTTTGGTTATTATTGGTTGTTGAATAAAGGACTGAGTTTTTCTGAGTTTTTCACTCAATAGCTCCAAATTTGGGGTGGTCGGCTTGGAATTTAGGCCTATTGAGGTTATTAGAGTCTATGTGTCAATGTATAAACATGATAGGCATTATGGTCAATTCATATGAACATGTCTAAGTCCCCCTAGGTTTTAATTTTTTAAATTTTAATTTTTCCACAAAACTTAGGCTTTTTTTTAATAGTCTAATTGGAAAAATTGGTTTTGTAATAAAAATGGGCTCATAAATTAGTTTCAGTCATGAGGGTGGTCATTTTCAAGCTCAGAGCACCATGTAAACCCATAAACCCACTTTTCCTAAGTTTTTAGTGATTCTCCCATCACTCAGGTCAGAAAACCCTAAAAATCAAATATTCATAATTTTAATTGATAAATTAATTATATAATGGAGAAAACCCCAAATCCTAAATTAGTGGGATTTTCTTCGATTTGACTGAAATAAGTCTCATCGACTTGACATTGATTGGAGATGACCATTCCTTAACTGAAGGAGGTGATCTGCACTGAACTGGGAGTGCACCACAACATGCAATCTTGGGAATTGCGCCCTCTCTCTCCTGCACACGTGTGGGCCCATTTGGATGAGTTTTGGTGGATGCTTTAGTTAGCAAGTCGAGGTGTTAGTATAATCAGCTCTTTGATTGATAGTTGAAATCAATGAGACTCAGATCAGGCTCAGTTAGACACAGATCAGGTCCATATTGATTCCACATGCAGCTGCACTCTCTCTCTCCTTGGGAATTGTGCCCCCTCGGGCTATATTTCCAGTTTTTGTTATAAATAAAGCTCAGTTTTCCTCTTCCAAGCTAGTTAGAGATGGATTGAAGAGATGTTTCTATTGTATTTTGTACTATTTTGGAATAAAGAAGCTTTGGAGGCAAGATCTATGATGTAATGTTTTTCATGTGTGGATGGTGATTGTCAAGTGCTTATGAGGTATAATCTGTATTATTGATCTTTGCTTTTTGCTGGTTAATTGTTGTCCTTGAAGGAGAGAGATCCCTCCTGTTAGGGTAAGAGATCATTCTAGTTTGATTTATGCTGTTATTGTTCGCTTGTTTCATATCTCTTGGAGTTGCATGTATTTTAAGTTTAATTGCAAGCTTTCTAATTGTCTTTTTCCAACAACACCTATGTTTTAACCATCTGTTTGTGCAAGGATTTCTATTTTGTAGGAGATCTCACTTGTAGAAGGGGTTGAGCTAGTTTTCATATTTCTCATATTCGGGATATTTTTGAGGACATATTCCCTCAGTGTTCCACCAAAGAAGACTCCAAATCCCAACATTCCCAGGCTTCCAACACTCTTTCTCTCTCTTCCTCCTTCTAAAAATTAAAATTTTAGCTGGTTACTTTGTTTAAAAGCTTTGTTATTATTCAGATCTATTATCTTAAAGTAAAACATAACATATATCTATTGTATCAAGTCTCATAATCTAGATCTCATTCCTAAAAATTTTCATAAAGCATTCTAGATCTAGTTTAGGGAAATCCTCCGTTTTGCATGGCAATTTAAAGAGAATCCGTAGTTTGCATGCATTAGATTTATGTTTCTATTTTAAAATATAAAATCCAGAAATCAGTGCATATCACATTGGCTTCCCCAAAGGAAATCCAAGACCCCAAGGAAATCTTGCTTTCCTTGGTTCCGTTTTTACTGTTTTAACTAGCGTTAACTTAGTTTTTTTTTGGTTTAAAGTAGGCTGACCCAAAGGTACTTTCAAAGTTATTTTGAGCATATTTCATTCTAATAAGCTTGCTGATTTTTACCAGGCATAACAGAAAGAGGAGAAGCTGCTGTTCGAAAGTGGATTTTGGGTCATCCGAATCCCTCCAGGGGTCTCCCTTTTTTACTGTTATATTTAATTTTGGAATTTTTTAAAGCCTTGGTTTCATTATGTATAAGAAGAAAGAGGATTCAGATAATTTTTCTGATATTGTAACTACTGATAATAAAAATTATTTACAAATAGGCTCTTTCGAGCCCATTCCACATCGCCCCTCGGGGGATTCACGTCCTTTTTTTTCTTCCAGTTTTTGGAATTTCTTATTTTTCTTTTCTCTAGATTAGTTTCACTGATGTAGAATAATATGCTTTGATTATTTTATCATATATTACATATTACAATATCAAATTAACTTTAATACTTACCCCGCGACTTCCCGATTGACTTGAAAGGGGAAAGAGATGCGTGGTAGGACTAATTAGAAAATTTATGGTTTGGTTCCTTTTTTCTGCTTATCATTAATCTCTGCAATAAATAATTTAAAATCAACCCCTTCCTTGATTCCCCGATTGAGGTCCACTTGGACCGAAAGAGGTTCCTAGAAGGTTTTTTCTTTCTAAAAAATCATCCTTTAAAATTTACTAAAATTGACAAGACTCTAGTGTGTATGCTATGCACTTGGCTATGGTTCATCTGATTAGTCAAGATACATCAAAATCAATATGAGTGACTAGATTAATTAGTCTTCACCTTCCCCAATTAACCACCATCAGGAAAAATCCAACGCCTCGATCAAACCGTAAACGGTGGCAAAATACCCAAAGGAAGTAGGAAATCTTGGATAGTGACCTTAGGGTGCCTATCTCTATTACACCTTCGGGTGTATTGTGAACACAGACTCAAAGACTCCATTCATCCCACACATTCCTTGCGGGTAGCCGTGAAGGTTTATTTTTGGACATACTCCAAGTACCCCTTGGGTATATCTAGATTCCCCCCCTCGCCTAATTTAATCCATTCATATTTCACATTAACTTAAAACGTACCAAGAGGCAATCGCAAAACATTCACTCCAACCACATGCAAGTACATTTGATTATTTTATGACTCCATTTTTAAGGCACTGGTTCTATGTTTAAATCTTTTGATATATGTATATTGTGTGTCAGCATTGTGCTTTCTTGTGCTCATTTTGTTATCTTATCATCTATGATTATTAATGTTGAATTTCAAACTCCTAAACAACTCTTTCAGTCTAACATCATCATACTAAAGTAATTTTCCTTAGTAATTTAATAAGGTCTAACCCCCTTGGTTTCGTTAGGAGTTGAGCCTAAATGGAGGAGTCAAGAACAAGGTGACAGCCTTGACTCGAGACTTTCCCCCAAGGACATAGCGAGTGGCTTGAATATTTCTACCATGTTCCCCCCCATGTGTGTGAAAGGCGGAAACACTTTTTGGCGTCGTTGCCGAGGATAAATATTTTTATTTGCGAGTATGTCATAGCTTAACTTTTTTCTAAACAACTAAAAAGATAAAAAAAATTGATTGATCTTGTCTTTAAAAAACATAAAAATTAAAACTTGATCCATTTGGCGACTCCACTGTCTAACATCCCTTCAAGAATTTCTACCTGAAGAAACCACCAACAATTATTCAATCCTCTCCCTGATCCCTGAAGGTTTATTAGAGAAAGATTGAATAGGCAGACCTCTTGTAGAAACCTTGAATATTTAGGAGACCAATCCCTCTTAGATATCCATCACATATTTGTAGAGAGTCATATTCACCAATCTCAATAAATGACGGAATTTTTCAAACCCATTGACTTTTCTCAGATAGCAAGTACTCCCCATGCCATTCCACTGTGATGCTATCAAGAAGCTCCCAATATTTCAGGGCAACAATGCCATCACTGCCACCTCTCATGTCCAAAAGTTGGAAAAGCACCTGGTCAGTTATTGCAATGTTGCTACCCATGACCATGACGATGTCAAAACGGAGCTCTTTGCTTTATCCTTAGAAGATGATGCTAGAGAATGGTACCTCAATCTAGATGATAATACATATAAAACTCTTAGTGAATTCCAAGATGGTTTTAAGAAGAAATGTGGAGAAAAGAAAGAACCAAGACATTTGGTTGCTGCCCTTCATAGCATAAAGAAGATGGAGAACGAAACCATGGATGAATTTAACACTAAATTCAAGCGTGTGGTTGCAGACCTTCCTAGAGATATCAATCCAAAATATGCCTCTATCCTTATATCCTAAATTGAAGCCTTCACTGGTGACTTAAGGTACCAGTTGAGA
Source organism: Pseudotsuga menziesii (assembly GCA_001517045.1). Taxonomy (NCBI): domain Eukaryota; kingdom Viridiplantae; phylum Streptophyta; class Pinopsida; order Pinales; family Pinaceae; genus Pseudotsuga; species Pseudotsuga menziesii. The sequence goes on along the minus strand of LPNX010378299.1, from coordinate 412,512 downwards.
GATAAAGAACCTACTGATCTAAAAACTGCCTAGGAATTGGCCAAAAAAATAGAAAAGAATATGCAATATTCAGGCAAGTCCAACATTCTAGGTTACACTAGGGGAAACAATTCCTACAACAAAGATACCAAGGGTAAAGTTGTTGAATCAGAAGAAAAGGGAACTTCTAAAGATCCCATGGAAAAGGTGGAGAACATGATAAAAAACTTGGTTACGAGTCAAAACCAAGAAATGGCCAATCATACTGCACAATTGAATGACATGCAGAATAGATTGATCACAATGGAAAGGAATAATGGACCTAGAAACTTTCAGCCCAAGAAAAATCATATGTATCAGAAGAAATCCCCTTAGCAAGATCCTAGGAGTCCAAACCAACTAGACTCAACTAACATGGTAGAAGAAGTACTTCAATGGTGTATACCTTGTGAACAATTCCACCAAGAAAGCACTTGTTACATTGCAAATCAAGTCATGGAACATGGACTTACTGAGGTCAGTAGTCAGGAAACAACTTCAAGCGAGCTGGATCATGTATACATGGTAGGCCATGCCTACCCTTTGTCACCAACTAAATAATACAAACCTTCGGATGAAAGCATTGCAGAATCTTATAGTGAAACTTATGATGAAAACCGTAATATGTATGATGGGACTCCTACGTGTTCTCCATATAATGATGATAGTCTGTAAGGTTTAATTCCTTGTGAATTTTTTTTTGAAGAAGATGAGTATGAAAATGAGGACAAGTATAACTTGGAGCATGATACAAGTGACGAAGACTACGTTATGTCTGACAAAGATGTTGATAATGAACCAAAAACTTTTGATGGTTTTATTGATTCTCCTGTATGATGACGTATCTAAAGGAGAGAGCATGGACCTTGTGGCCTTGGGAAATTTTGATATGGAAAGGGAGCATGCAGTTTATCCATATGATCAGTCTGAGCCATATATCAGTAATGAAGACAAATATAACTTGATATCAACAACGAGGAATCCGTCACATATGACATAGATGGAGGTGATGACTATTGGAATTTTTGTGAATATCTTATTAAGAATCCCATCTATGCTATATCCAGTTAGGGGAGAGTCTATTTAGAAATTTGTGGAAGTCCAATCTACTATACTTGCATAGAGGGAAGAGTTGATCTGGAGACTTGGGAAAATCCTAGTATGGAAAAGCAACATTCAAAACTCTTATATGATCATTCAGAGTCATATCATGCAGAGCCGCACAAAGGTATCAATAATGAAGACATTGAGACATAGTGTTGTGAAAAGACAAATGTGATGTAGTTAGTAGAATATCAGTCTCAACTATCATCTTCACATATAGAGTTTCCTTATGATTTGGAGCCGCTTGGGGCTTATACAGTGAGTTATCATGCGGTAATCCTTGATGATCAATATGATGGTGTAGTCAATCTGCCTCATCATTCCAATTTGTACATCAACCCTATCCAGTCATGGATAGAAGTAGCCTAAGCAAGAACTTACCAGTTTGGGAGGAAGTTTGATGACATTATTCATGCCTATGATTTCCCATCCATCCCGTCCCTTCTGAATCATCACACGCATTTGCATTTTCTGAATAAAGTATCCTTACTTTGGCTGGTAACCAAAGACAAGGCAATTTTTTTTATGTTAATAAAATTCTTAGGGGGTTATATTGGATTTTTTATTACACCTAACCTTTTCATATCATGCTTAGAGAAGGAAAATGAGCTCCTTAAAAGAGAGCATTTACTTTCCACATTTATGTTTTGTACTTAGCTATAATAAAACTTTTATTTCATTAGTTAGTTACATTTATTTTGTTTAAATAAATAAGCTTACGGGTTCATTTGGATTTTATATAAAGCTTGTGCTACTGAGGTTTTCTTGTCAAGTTGAGATGTTTTTACAGGGTGTATAAACTAGAGATTTTGGTGTTATCGTATCCTCTCCTTGCCCTATGACCAGATCGAGCACACATCTCATAGTTCGAGCCAGATGTTACCACCTAAGTTGTACTTAGTGGTTTTTTATCAAGTGAGTGTGGTGAACCAGACAAAGATGATTTGTTTGGACTTCAGAAGACCTTTAGAATTGCTTCTGGGAAGTGCTTGTTGTACTATATCACATGGTCATACCCTGTAGGGGAGTTGTAATAAAATGTTATAGCATGATAGTTTCTGTAAAAGACTCGGTCTCATGGAATTTTATTTTTCAATCCGATCAGCCCAGGGTGTTTTTTCCCTTGGTTATTATTGGTTGTTGAATAAATCACTGATAATTTCTGAGTTTTTCACTCAATACCTCCAAAGTTGGGGTGGTCGGCTTGGAATTTAGGCCTATTGAGGTTATTAGAGTCTATGTGTCAATGTATAAACATGCTAGGCATTATGGTCAAGTCATATGAACATGTCTAAGTCCCCCTAGGTTTTAATTTTTTTAATTTTTTATAAGTTTTAATTTTAATTTTTCCACAAAACTTAGGCTTTTTTTTTAATAGTCTAATTGGAAAAATTGGTTTTGTAATAAAAATGGGCTCATAAATCAGTTTCAATTATGGGGGTGGTCATTTTCAAGCTCAGAGCATCATGTAAACCCATAAACCCACTTTTCCTAAGTTTTGAGTGATTCTCCCATCACTCAGGTTAGAAAACCCTAAAAATCAAATATTCATTATTTTAACTGATAAATTAATTAAATAATGGAGAAAACAACAAATCCTAAATCAGTGGGATTTGCTCCGATTTGACTGAAACCAGTCTCATCAGCTTGATATTGATTGGAGCTAACCATTCCTCAACTGAAAGAGGTGATTTGGATTGAACTGGGAGTGCACCACAACATGTAATCTTGGGAATTGTGCCCTCTCGCTCCTCCACACATGTGGGCCCATTTGGATGAGTTTTGGTGGATGCTTTAGTTAGCAGGTTGAGGTGTCAGTCTGATCAGCTCTCCGATTTATAGTTGCACTCAATGAGACTCAGATCAAGCTCAGTTAGACATAGATCAGGCCCAGATTGAATCCACATGCAGCTGCACTCTCTCTCTCCTTGGGAATTGCGCCCCCCCTGCGCTATATTTCCAGTTTTTGTTATAAATAAAGCTCATTTTCCCTCTTCTAAGCTAGTTAGAGATGGATTGAAGAGGTGTTTCTATTGTATTGTGTACTATTTTGGAATAAAGAATCTTTGGAGGCAATATCTATGATGTAATTTTTTTCATGTGTGGATGGCGATTGTCAAGTGCTTATGAGGTATAATCTGTATTATTGATCTTTGCTTTTTACTGGTTAATTGTTGGCCTTGAAGGAGAGAGATCTCTCTTGTTACGGTAAAAGATAATTCTAGTTTGATTTATGCTCTTACTGTTCGCTTGTTTCAGATCTCTTGGAGTTGCATGCATTTTAAGATTAATTACAAGCTTTCTAATTATATTTTCCTAGCAACACCTGTGTTTTAACCATCTGTTTGTGCAAGGATTTCTAATTTGCAGGAGATCTCACTTGTAGAAGGGGTTTAGCTAGTTTTCATCGTTCTCATCTTTAGGATATTTTTGAGGACATAGTCCCTCAGTGTTCCACCAAAGAAGACTCCAAATCCCAACATCCCCAGGCTTCCAACACTCTTTCTCTCTCTTCCTCCTACTAAAATTCAAAATTTTAGCTGGTTACTTTGTTTACAAGATTTGTTATTATTCAGATCTATTATCTTAAAGTAAAACTTAACATAGATCTATTGTATCAAGGCTCATAATCTAGATCTCATTCCTAAAAAGTTTCATAAAGCATTCTAGATCTAGTTTAGGGAAATCCTCTGTTTTGCATGGAAATTTAAAGAGAATCTGTAGTTTGCATGCATTAGATTTCTATTTCTGTTTTAAAAGATAAAATATAGAAATTAGTGCATATCACATTGGCTTCCGCAAAGTAAATCCAAGACCCCAAGGAAAGCTTGCTTTCCTTGGTTCTATTTTTATTGTTTTAACTAGTTTTAACTTAGTATTTTTTTGGTTTAAAGTAGGCTGACCGAAAGGTACTTTCAAAGTTATTTTGGGCATATTTCATTCTAATAAGCTCATTTTTTTTATCAGGAATAACAAAAAGAGGAGAACCTTCTGTTTGAAAGTGGCTTTTGGGCCATTTGAATCCCCCTAAGGGTCCCCCTTTTCTACTGTTATATTTAATTTTGGCATTTTGTAAAGCCTTGGTTTCATTATGTATAAGAAGAAAGAGGATTTATATAATTTTTCTGATATTGTAATCGCTGATAGTAAAAATTATTTTCGAATAGGCTCTTTCGAGCCCATTCCACATCGCCCTTGGGGGGTTCGTGTCCTTTTTTCAGTTTTTGGAATTTCTTGTTTTTCTTTGCTCTAGATTAGTTTCACTAATGCAGAATAATATGATTTGATTATTTTATCATATATTGCATATTACAATATGAAAGTAACTTTAATACTTACCCCACGACTTCCCGATTGACCTGAAAGGGGAAAGAGATGCGTGGTAGGACTAATTAGAAAACTTGTGGTTTGCTTCCTTTTTGTTGCTTATCATTAATCTCTATAATCAATATTTTAAAATCAACCCCTTCCTTGATTCCCCGATTGAGGTCCACTTGGACCGAAAGAGGTTCCTGGAAGGTTTTTTCTTTCTAAAAAACTCATCCTTTAAAATTTACTAAAATTGACAAGACTCCGGTGTGTATGCTCTGCACTTGGCTATGGTTTGTTTGATCAGTCAACCTGCATCAAAAACAATGTGAGTGACTAGATTAATTATTCTTCACCTTCCCCAATTAACCACCATCAGGAAAAAATCCAACGCCTCGATCAAACTGTAAACGGTGGAAAAATACCCAAAGGAAGTGGAAAATCCTGGATAGTGACCTCGGGGTGCCAATCTCTATTACAACTTCATGTGTATGGCGAACAAAGTCTCAGAGACTCCATTCATCCCACACATTCCTTGCGGGTAGCCATGAATGTTTATTTATGGACATACTCCAAGTACCCCTCAGGTATATTTAGAGTCCCTCCTCTTTTAATTTAATCCATTCACATTTCACATTAACTTAAAATGTACCAAGATGCAATCATAAAAAATTCACTCCAATCACATGCAAGTAAATTTGATTATTTTATGACTCCATTTTTAAGGCACTGGTTCTGTGTTTAAATCTTTTGATATATATATATATATATATATATATATATATATATATATATATATATATTGTGTGTCAGCATTGTGCTTTCATGTGCTCATTTTGTTATCTTATCATCTATGATTATTAATGTTGAATTTAAAATTCTTAAACAACTCATTCAGTCTAACATCATCATACTAAAGTAATTTTCCTTAGTAATTTAATAGGGTCTAACCCCCTTGGCTTCGTTAAGAGTTGAGCCTAAATGGAAGAGTCAAGAACAAGGTGACAACCTTGACTCGAGACTTCCCCCCAAGGACACACCGAGTGGCTTGAATATTTCTACCACGTTCCCCCCCCAGGTGTGTGAAAGGAGGCAACACTTTTTGGCACCGTTGCTGGGGATAATATTTTTATTCGCGAGTACGTCTTAGCTTAAATTTTTTCTAAACAACTAAAAAGATAAAAAAATTTGATTGATCTTGTCTTTAAAAAACATAAAAATTAAAACTCGATCCATCTAGTGACTCCACTATTTAACATCCCTTTAATAATTTCTACCTGACGAAACCACCAACAATTATTCAATCCTCTCCTTGATCCTGTTAGGATATTTAGACACTCAGGAGTTAGTTAAGATCAACTTGTGTAATATATCCGTTAGGTAAAAATGTGTTTCTTTAGTATGCATTAGTATGCATTTGTAAATATTCTAATCTGATGGTCACAATATATTCTAGACATAGAGTGATCCGACGGTTCAAATTCTCTTAGATCATACCTACCATTGATCCATGGCTTAACACCCGATTGGTCTATGATCTCTATTTAAAGAGCATAGAGGGTCCTTGGCTAGTTGATCGATTATGAGAAGCTCATGTAACTTTCTTTCTTTTGCATAATAAATTGTTCAAAGTAGCTATTTGGTTGGGGCCATGGACTGTTTCCCTCTCGAGGGTTTTAACCACGTGACAAACATCGGTGTCTTGATCTGTGATCTATTTGTGTGAAGCAGTTGCTCAAGGTGTTTGGTCTTTTAGGAGTACTCTGTGTACTCGAATATGGTATCAGAGATTTTATGAAGAGTCGCTTTCTGTTTTGATCTAGATTTGGAACCGGTGTTGTTGAAACTTTGAAAGGGTTTTTGGTTCTGTATTTTCTATGCATTTTTGGCCCGTGGAATCTATTCCATTGCATCCGAAGCATCGTTTCCATTGGGAAATGTTTTTTGTTTCACTAAAAATCATTTCCATTTGTTCCAGAAACACCCATTTCAACAAATTTGAAGGTATAATGTTATAGTGATGGATTTGTTTTTTTTGTTTTTTTTAAATATCTCATATTTTATCAGTTTTATTATTAGATCTTTACTATTTTAGTCTCGGACTGTTTCCTTCCCTGGCTTCATATGCTCTTTGCCGTGCACCTTGCGTGATCGTGGCGAATCAGAAACAGTGAGGGAAAGTTTTTTTTTTCTTGTCTTCTCGGCTACATATGCTCTTTGCCGTGCACCTTGTGCAATCACAACAAATCAGAAACAACGAGAAAACTTGAAAATGTATACTTTCCAGGTAAGATAATCAAGATATAACCCCATTGTGTGGAATTTTTTTTTGTTTGTTTTTGTGATTTGCAAAAAAAAAAATCCCCCTTCCTCTTTCCATACTTTTACGTACCTTTTAAACTTAGCTCACTTGGTCCAAAGTTGCTTTACTCCTTGATAAGTCTTGAGTTTAAGTCTTATCAAGCTATTTTTTAGTGCATGCAATTTCTATTTTCAAGTTACTTTATTGTAAAAGTGCATCTCACATAAATAAAATAAAAAGTGAGTCACTTAAGTCTTTAATTTATTGCCACACTTTTTAAAAGTCACATTATTGTAAAAGTGAACATCACTTATTCTACAAAAATGATTCACTTCAAAGCAACTTTATTGTAAAGTGATTGTCAAAGATTGATCTTGGGAAGAGGGGGCTTCTTTTTTTTAGTTGATCAAGTTAATATCTGCCACGTCACTATTGGGGACATCTTCAACATTTTCTTTGATCAAGCATAACTTCATCATTCAGAATCAGTTTTAAGTGCCGTTTTTTTTAAAACCGCATATTTTTTCGAGCTCTTTGCATCCAAGTCGTTAGTTTCTATTCTTTCAACCATTATTTTACAGTATCACCGCCCCTTATGATATTATACTTACAAGTTCTTACTATTTCTCATGGAAATCTCGTATGGAGGATATTCTGCAAAGTAGAAGACTTTTCAGGATAACCTCAGAGAAAGAAATAGAAGCCACTGATGATGATAAGACAATTAAATGGAAAAATAGATGTGATGAATCTCATGGATTGATTGGGATGTCAATCTCTACTGATTTGTGATTCCATATATCTGGAATTGATGAACCTAATCTCGCTTGGGAAAAGTTGGAATCTATGTTTGGTAAACACAATGAAATTCGGGGTCATCAACTTAAAAATGAGTTGCTTTCCTTGAATCCAAAATATTTTTCATGCATTCAAGACTATTTATCTAAGTATAAAACTCTTAGACTCTTATGTGCAGAATGCAAGATTAAGAAAGAAAACAAACAATGTATTTATCATATTCTTTCCAAAAGTTGGACCTGCATATTCTATTTTTGTATCTACATTCTACTCCATGAAAGAATCTTTGACTGCAGCTAGCTATCAAGAGCCCAGCCTTGAATCATTTTGTGATTCTTTAATTAGAGAGCAAGATAAGCTCATTCATCTTGGAATAATTAACAATGCAGATACATCTGGGAAAGCCTTATTGTCCCAACAGAAAGAAAAGTCCAAGCCTCCCAAGAAACATAATTCTCGAAATAATAAGCCAAACAACAAGGGTATTAAACCCTCTCAATCAGCTCCTTCATTAAAACATGACAAATGATCCAAGCCAAAAGGAAATAAGACTGAGCGTCATTGTAATTTTTGTGGGAAAGATAATCATGATGAATCTAAGTGTTTCAAGAAGATGGCATCCTTGGATGCAACAATGAAGAAGCACCACATCAGCCTAAATTCGTCTTCAGAATCTAACTCTGATGGACATGCACTTTGTGCTTCTGGTTACTCTTATACTACATCTTCTTCTTCTACTTCAATTGAATGGCTCATTGATTCTGGAGCATCTTATCATATGGCAAAGGATAAAGCCATCTTTTCTACTATGCATGATTGTAACACCAAACAAATATTTGTGGTGATGATAGATCTCTAAGTGTTGTAGGATTTGGAATAGTTCCAGTAGAAAATGGTCATTTCAGTGATGTACTATGTATTCCAAAAATTTCCTGCAATTTGTTTTCAGTCTATCAAATTACTCATTTAGGTGAAGGTAAAATTGTGATGTTTACACCTCACCAAGTTGTAATCAAGAATTTTAAAAATCCTCAAAATGTCCTTGCTACTAGAACTATTGATGATATTACTAGGCTGTACAAATTTAACAACTTTGGGTCATCACCTTTTCTTTTAGTTTTTGTTGCTCATAGTGATAACTTGAGCAAACTTTGGCATGAGTGATTTGGTCACTTAAATTATCGCTCATTGCAACAACTATGTAAATAAAATATGGTGACTGGTATTCCGTCAGTATCTTGCAAGGATGGTGTTTGTTCCAGTTGTGTACTCGGAAAACATCATCGGGACGGTTTTGACAAACGTGCCTCTTGGCACGCCTCGGTTCCCTTGGAGCTTGTGCATAGTGACTTGTGTGGCCCTCTTCCATCTGCTTCCTTTTCTGGTTTCAAATATTTCTTAACTTTCATTGATGACTACTCCAGACGCACTTGGGTTTACTTCCTAAAACTTAAGAGTGAAGTATTTAACATGTTCTTGGCCTACAAGGCCCTTGTTGAAAAACAATCTGGTCATCAAATTATTAAGTTAAGATCTAACAATGGAGGAGAATATGTTAACAACAAGTTCACTTATTTTTGCACTGAACAAGGAATCCAACAACAACGCACTGTTCCATATACACCACAACAAAATGGTGTATCTGAACAGAATAACCGCACTTTAAAAGAAATGGCTAATTGTATGATCTAATCTAAGGAACTTAGTCTTCAATATTGGGCTGAGGCCATAAATTGTGCAAATTACATAGTTAATCACACACCCACTAAAGTTTTACAAGGTATAACACCGAAAAAAGCATGGAGTAAAATTAAACCAGATGTAAGTCACTTTCGTGTGTTTGGTTGTGAAGCATGGGCTCACATTCCAGATGAAAAACAGAAAGCATTGCAGCCTAAAAGTGAAAAGTGCATGTTTGTTGGATATTCTGAAGATGTAAAAGGTTATAGACTTCTTCAGCCACATTATCATGATATAATCATTAGAAGAGATGTTAAATTTGATGAAAATATCTTGGCCTGCGAGCCTAACTTGGTGGGTGTGCCATCTTTGGCCTGCAAGCCTGATTCGACGATTGTGACTTCTTCTTCTTCTTCTTCCAGCTTCCTTGATAGGTTTCCAACTCCAATTTCTGATGATGACAATGAGGATGAAAATCCACCTCCGCCTGCTCATGTTCCTCCAATTGCACCACCACCAATGCCTCCTCGATGGGTTTGTTCAACATGTGAAGTAGCTGGTGATCTTACCGATGATCCTAGAGATCAACGTCGAACACGTTCTCAGTTCCAGTGAGCCTCTTCTCTTTTGGCTCAAGTTTTCAAGAATCATGATCCATAAACTTTTGCAGAAGATTCAGGAAATCCTAATTGGGATGTAGCCATGGATGAAGAATATCTTTCCTTAATGGCGAACGATACTTGGGATCTTGTGCCTCTTCCAAAAGGAAGAAAACTTGTCAGATGTAAATGGGTCTATAGAACAAAGTATGCATCATATGGAAGTGTTGAAAGACTTAAGGGAAGGTTAGTTGCCAAAGGTTTTTCCCAAGTTGAAGGGATTGACTACAATGAAACCTTTGCCCCTATAGCAAAAATGAACTCCATCCGCCTTGTTCTTTCCCTTGCAGCTTTACATAACTGGGAATTCCATCGAATGGATGTCAATTCTGCCTTCTTACATGGTGATTTACATGAGAAAATTTACATGGAACAACCTCCTAGATATGTTTAGAATAACTCAAGCCTTGTTTGTCTCCTTAAGAAATCCTTATATGGCCTTAAGCAAGCTCCTAGAGCTTGGTATGCCAAAATGGATAGCTTTCTCCTTGACAATGGTTTTTCTAGATGCCATTCTGACCCCAATGTCTATACCAAGAAAGTAGGAAACCATCTCATCATACTTTTTCTTTATGTTGATGATCTTATCCTTACTGGTAGTGACCCTAAACTTATAACCCATGTGAAATCCAGTCTTAAGCAAAATTTTGAAATGTCAAACTTAGGACATTTGCATTATTTTCTTGGTCTCCAAGTCTTGCAAACCAAAGAAGGAATCTTTCTTTCCCTATCTAAGTATGCTTGTGACCTCCTTTGTTGCTTCCACATGGAATATTGTAAACCAGCCCCTTCTCCCTTCCAGTCTGGAGTCAAACTTTCTACCACTTGTACTTCCCCTGAAGTAGATGCCACCTTGTATCATCAGCTTGTTGGTATTCTTTTATAATTGACTCATTCCCATCCTGATCTTTCCTTAGCCGTTGGTCGTGTTGCTCGTTATATGCAAACTCCTCATGAAAGTCACTAGAAAGCAGCAAAAAGAATACTTCAATATATTCAAGGTAGAATTCAGTTTGGGATTCATTACAGTACAGGGGGAAAACCTTTGTTAGTTGGTTTCATTGATTCAAACTGGGTCGGTGATCCTGATGATCGAAATTCTACTGCAGGTTATGCTTTCAGTCTGGGATCTGGGCCTGTCACTTGGGGTTGTAAGAAACAACAAGCTCTTGCTCTTTCTTCAACAGAAGCAGAATATCGAGCCATATTTAATGCCAGTCAGGAAGCTTTATGGCTTCAATAGATCCTTTCAAAGTTTGGATTCGAGTAGTAGCAACCTACTCCACTTTGGTGCGACAATCAAAGTGCCATCAAGCTTGCCAAAGATCCAGTTCTACATCAGCGTAGCAAACACATTGAGCTACATATGCACTTCATCAGAAATCTTGTTCATGATCATGTTATTGAAGTGCTCTATTTCCCTACATATGATCAAGTTGAAGACATATTCACCAAGTCTCTTACAGAAGCGAACTTTTCTAAACTTCGGTCTATGTTAGGAGTTCAGGAATGTGTCCTTAAGGGGGGATAGGCTCTAATGCCTCCTTCCTTCTCCTAATAGTGTCACTTTTGTAAATCCTTCAATCCTATTCCAAGTTGTTCTTAAGGGGGGATGTTAGGATATTTAGACACTCAGGAGTTAGTTAAGATAAACTTGTGTAATATATCCATTAGGTAAAAGTGTGTTTCTTTAGTATGCATTTGTAAATATTCTAATCCGACGGTCACGATATGTTCTAGACATAGAGTGATCCGACGGTTCAACTTCTCTTAGATCATACCTACCATTGATCAGTGGCTTAACACCCAATTGGTCTATGATCTCTATTTAAAGAGCATCGAGGGTCCTTGGCTAGTTGATCAATTATGAGAAGCTCATGTAACTTTATTTCTTTTGCATAATAAATTTCTCCAAGTAGCTATTTGGTTGGGGCCATGGACTGTTTCCCTCTCGAGGGTTTTAACCACATGACAAACATCGGTGTGTTGATCTATGATCTATTTGTGTGAAGCGGTTGCTCAAGGTGTTTGGTATTTTGGGAGTATCCTGTGTACCTGAACTGATCCCAAAAATTTTATTAGAGAAAGATTGAATAGGCAGACCTCTCGTAGAAACCTTGAATATTTAGGAGACCAATCCCTCTCAGATATCCATCACATATTTGTAGAGAGTCATATTCACCAATCTCAAGAAATGACGGAATTTTTCAAACCCCTTGAATTTTCTCAGATAGCAGGTGCTCCCCATGCCATTCCACTATGATGCTATCAAGAAGCTCCCAATATTTCAGAGCAACAATGGAATCACTGCCAAGTCTCACCTCCGAAAGTTTGAAAAGCACCTGGTTGGTTATTGCAATGATGCTACCCATGACCATGACGATGTCAAAATGAAGCTCTTTGCTTTATCCTTAGAAGATGATGTTGTAGAATGGTACCTCGATCTAGATGATAATACATATAAAACTCTTAGTGAATTCTAAGATGGTTTTAAGAAGAAATGTGGAGAAAAGAAGGAACCAAGACATTTGCTTGCTGCCCTTCATAGCATAAAGAAGATGGAGAACGAAACCATGGATGAATTTAACATTGAATTCAAGCGCGTGGTTGCGAAAATTACTAGAGATATCAATCCAAAATATGCCTCTATCCTCATATCCTACATTGAAGCCTTCACCGGTGACTTAAGGTACCAGTTGAGAGATAAAGAACCGACCAATCTGAAAACTGCCTAGGAATTGACCAAGAAAATAGAAAAGAATATGCAATCTTCAGGAAAGTCCAACATTATAGGTTACACTAGGGTAAACACTTCCTACAACAAAGAGACCAAGGGTAAAGTTGTTGAATCAGAAGAAAAGGGAACTTCTAAAGATCCCATCGAAATGGTGGCAGACATGATAAAAAACTTGGTTACTAGTCAAAACCAACAGATGGCCAATCATACTACACAATTTAATGACATGCAGAATAGATTGATCACAATGGAAAGGAATAGTGGACCTTGGAACTTTCATCCCAAGCAAAATCAGATGTATCAGAAGAAATCCCCTCAGCAAGATCCTAGGAGTCCAAACCAATTAGACTCAGCTAACATGGTAGAAGAAGTACTTCAATGGTGTATACCTTGTGAACAATTCAACCAAGAAAGCACTTGTTACATTGCAAATCAATTCATGGAACATGGACTTACCTAGGTCAGTAGTCAGGAAACAACTTCAAGAGACCTTGATCATGTTTACATGGTAGGCCAGGCCTACCCTTTGTCACTAGCTAAACAATACAAACCTAAGGATGAAAGCATTACAGAATCTTATAGTAAAACTTATGATGAAAACCGTAATATGCATGATGGGACTCCTACATTTTCTCCATATAATGATGAAAGTCTGGAAGGTTTAATGCCTTGTGACATTTTTTCTGAAGAAGATGAGTATGAAAATGAGGACAAGTATAACTTGGATCATGATACAAGTGACGAAGACTCCCTTATGTTCGACAAAGATGTTGATAATGAACCAGAAAATTTTGATGGTTTTGTTGATTCTCCTGTATGATGGCGTATCTAAAGGAGAGAGCATGGACCTTGTGGCCTTGAGAAATTTTGATATGGAAAGGGAGCATGCAGTTTATCCATATGATTAGTCTGAGCCATATATCAGAATCAATAATGAAGACAAAGAGAACTTGATATCAACAATGGGGAATCCCTCACATCTAACATAGATGGAGGTGATGACTATTGGAATTTTTGTGAATATCTTATTGATAATCCCATCTATGCTATATCCAGTTAGGGGAGTGTCTATTTAGAAATTTGTGGAAGTCCAATCTACTGTACTTGCATAGAGGGAAGCGTTGATCTGGAGACTTGGAAAAATCCTAGTATGGAAAAGCAACATTCAAAACTCTTATATGATCATTCAGAGTCCTATCATGCAAAGCCGCACAAAGGTATCAATAATGAAGACATTGAGAAGCATTGTTGTGAAAAGACAAATGTGACGCAGTTAGTAGAATATCAGTCTTAACTATCATCTTCACATATAGAGTTTCCTTATGATTTGGAGCCACTTGGGGCTTATACAATGAGTTATCATTTGGTAAGCCTTGATGATTAGTATGATGGTGTAGTCAATCTGCCTCATCATTTCGATTTGTACATCAACCCTATCGATTCATGGATAGAAGCATCCTGTGCAAGAACTTACCATCTTGGGAGGAAGTTTGATGACATTATTCATGCTTATGATTTCCCATCCATCCCGTCCCTTCCGAATCATCACACAGGTTTGTATTTTCTGAATAAAGTATCGTTACTTTGGCTGGTAACCAAAGACAAGGCAATTTTTTTATGTTAATAAAATTCTTAGGTGGTTACATTGGATTTTTTTTACACACCTAACATTTTCATATCATGCTTAGAGAAGGAAAATAAGCTCCTTAAAAGAGAGCATTTACTTTCCACATTTATGTTTTGTACTTAGCTATAATAAAAATTTTATTTGATTAGTTAGTTGCATTTATTTTGTTTAAATAAATCAGCTTAATGGTTCATTTGGATTTTATATAAAGCTTGTGCTACTGAGGTTTTCTTGTCAGGTTGAGTTGTTTTTACAGGGTGTATAAACCAGAGATTCTAGTGTTATCGTATCCTCTCCTTGCCCTATGACCAGATCGAGCACACATCTCATAGTTGGAGCCAGATGTTACCACCTAAGTTGTACTTAGTGGTTTTTTATCAAGTGAGTGTGGTGAACTAGACAAAGATGATTTGTTTGGACTTTAGAAGACCTTTAGAATTACTTCTGGGAAGTGCTTGTTGTACTATATCACATGGTCATACCCTGTAGGGGAGTTGTAATAAAATGTTCTAGCATGGTAGTGTCTGTAAAAGACTCAGTCTCATGGAATTTTATTTTTCAAATCGATCAGCCTAGGGTGGTTTTTTCCTTGGTTATTATTGGTTGTTGAATAAATGACTGATAATTTCTAAGTTTTTCACTCAATACTTCCAAAGTTGGGGTGGTCATCTTGGCATTTAGGACTATTGAGGTTATTAGAGTCTATGTGTCGATGTTAAAACATGCTAGGCATTATGGTAGAGTCATATGAACATGTCTAAGTCCCCTTAGGTTTTAATTTTTTTAAAAGTTTTTTTTAATTTTAATTTTTCCACAAAACTTAGGCTTTTTTTTAATAGTCTAATTGGAAAAATTGGTTTTGTAATAAAAATGGGCTCATAAATCAGTTTTAGTCATGGGGGTGCTCATTTTCAAGCTTAGAGCACCATGTAAACCCATAAACAAACTTTTCCTAAGTTTTGAGTGATTGTACCATCACTCAGGTCAGAAAACCCTAAAAATCAAATAATCATTATTTTAATTGATAAATTAATTAAATAATGGAGAAAACCCCAAATCCTAAATAAGTGGGATTTGCTTTGATTTGACTAAAATCAGTCTCATCAGCTTGAGATTGAATAGAGTTGACCATTCATTGACTGAAGGCGGTGATCTAGATTGAACTGGGAGTGCACCACAATATGCAATCTTGGGAATTGCACCCTCTCTCTCCTCCATAGGTGTGGGCCCATAGGGATGAGTTTTGGTGGATGCTTCAGTTAGTAGGTTGAGGTGTCAATCCGATCAGCTCCTTGATTGACAGTTGTACTCAGTGAGACTCAGATCAAGCTCAGTTAGACACAGATCAGGCCCATATTGACTCCACTTGCAGTTGCACTCTCTCTCTCTCTCCTTGGGAATTGCTCCCCCCCTGGGCCAGATTTCCAGTTTTTTTTATAAATAAAGCTCAGTTTTCCTCGTCCAAGCTAGTTAGAGCTGAATTGAAGAGTTGTTGCTATTGTATTGTGTACTATTTTGGAATAAAGAAGCTTTGGAGGCAAGATCTATGGTGTAATGTTTTTCATGTGTGGATGGTGATTGTCAAGTGCTTATGAGGTATAATCTATATTATTGATCTTTTATTTTTGCTGGTTAATTTTTGGCCTTGAAGGAGAGAGATCCCTCCTGTTAGGGTAAGAGATAATTCTAGTTTTATTTATGCTCTTACTGTTCGCTTGTTTCAGATATCTTGGAGTTGCATGTATTTTAAGTTTAATTGCATGCTTTGTAATTGTCTTTTTCCAGCAACACCTATGTTTTAACCATTTGTTTGTGAAAGGATTTCTAAGTTGCAGGTGATCTCAATTGTAGAAGGGGTTGAGCTAGTTTGCATATTCCTCATCTTTAGGGTATTTTTGAGAACATAGTCCCTTGGTGTTTCACCAAATAAGACTCCAAAGCCCAACATTCCCAGGCTTCCAACACTCTTTCTCTCTCTTCCTCCTTCTAAAAATAAAAATTTTAGATGGTTACTTTGTTTACAATATTTGTTATTATTTAGTTGTATTATCTTAAATTAAAACTTAACATATATATATACATTGTATCAAGGCTCATAATCTAGATCTCATTCCCCAAAAAAATCATAAAGCATTCTAGATCTAGTTTAGGGAAATCGTCTGTTTTGCATGGCAATTAAAAGAGAATCTATAGTTTGCATAAATTATATTTATGTTTCTATTTTAAAAGATAAAATACAGCAATAAGTTCATATCAAATTGGTTTCCCCAAAGGCAATCCAAGACCCCAAGGAAAGCTTGCTTTCCTTGGTTCCGTTTTTACTGTTTTAACTAGTTTTAACTTAGTTTTTTTTTTGTTTAAAGTAGGCCGACACAAAGATACTTTCAAAGTGATTTTGGGAATATTTAATTCTAATAAGATAGCTTTTTTTATCAGGCATAACAGAAAGAGGAGAATCTGCTGTTCGAAAGTGGCTTTTGAGCCATCCGAATCTCCCCAGGGGTCTCCCTTTTTTACTGTTATATTTAATTTTGGCATTTTGTAAAGCCTTGGTTTAATTCTATATAAGAAAAAAGAGGATTCAGATAATTTTTCTGATATTTTAACCACTTATAATAAAAATTATTTCTGAATAGGCTCTTTCGAGCCCATTCCCCATCCCCCCTGGGGGGATTCGCGTCCTTTTTTCAGTTTTTGCAATTTCTTATTTTCCTTTGCTCTAGATTAGTTTCATTGATGAAAAATACTATGCTTTGATTACTTTATCATATATTCTATATTACAATATCAAATTAACTTTAATACTTACCCCATGACTGCTCGATTGACCCGAAAGGGGAAAGATATGCATGGTAGGACTAATTAGAAAAATTGTGGTTTGCTTCTTTTTTGCTTCTTATCATTAATCTCTTTAATCAATATTTTAAAATCAACCCATTCCTTGATTCCCTGATTGAGGTCCACTTGGACCGAAAGAGGTTCCTGGAATGTTTTTTCTTTCTAAAAAACTCATCCTTTAAAATTTACTAAAATTGATAAGAATCTGGTGTGTATGCTCTACACTTGGATGCAATTAGTCAGATCAGTAAAACTACATCAAAAGTAATATGAGTGACTAGATTAATTAGTCTTCACCTTCCCCAATTAACCCCCATCAGACGAAAATCCAATGCCTCGATCAAACCATAAACGGTGGCAAAATACCCAAAGGAAGTGGGAACTCCTAGACAGTGACCTTAGGGTGCCAATATTTGTTACACCTTCAGGTGTATTATGAACACAGTCTTAGAGAATCCATTAATCCCACACATTTCTTGCGGGTAGTTGTGAAGGTTTATTTTTGGACATACTCCAAGTACCCCTTAGGTATATCTGGAGTCCCCCCCTCACCTAATTTAATCCATTCATATTTCACATTAACTTAAAATGTACCAAGAGGCAATTGCAAAACATTCACTCCATGCACATGCAAGTACATTTGATTATTTTCTGACTCCATTTTTAAGGCACTGGTTCTGTGTTTAAATCTTTTGATATATATATATATATATATTGTGTGTGTTAGCATTGTGCTTTCTTGTGCTCATTTTGTTATCTTGTCATCTATGGTTATTAATGTTGAATTTCAAACTCCTAAACAACTCACTGAGTCTAACATCATCATACTAAAGTAATTTTCCTTAGTAATTTAATAGGGTCTACCCCCCTTGGCTTTGTTAGGAGTTGAGCCTAAACATAGGAGTCAAGAACAAGGTGACAACCTTGACTCGAGACTTTCCCCCAAGGACACACTGAGTGGCTTGAATATTTCTGCTACGTTCCCCCCCAGGTGTGTGAAAGGCGAAAATAGGATGAAACTCCATCATGGATGGATTTGTAGGAAGGGGAAGGTACTTAGCCATTGATGTCAATTGGGAGGGCCCTAACTTTCAAAAAAAAGACTGAAGATGATACTATTTGCAATTTTATTAGTGAGCCAATGTCTTTCACCAAACACACATATCGAATATTGAATAGTAACTTAAGTGAACTGGAGCAAGACGAAGTTAATGAAGAGACCCTAGTGAGAAATGTTGAAACAATCCTAGTAATCGAAAACTAAAAAAGTATCCCAGTAGAAATCAAACAAGGAAATAAATTGAATATTAATCCTAATCTTAAGCTTGATGAACTAGAACGTCTAGTTACGTTGTTGAAAAAGCATAAGGGGGAATTTTCTTGGGAATATACAGACATGAGGGGTATCCCCCGAGGACTGTGTACTCACCATATTTATATAAAAAATGATTCTAGGCCAGTATGTCAACCTCAACGCAGAATGAACCCAAACTTAAGAGTCATTGTAAAGGAAGAAATTTAGAAACTCTTAGAGGCAGGTTTCATCTATCCTATTTTAGACAGTGAATGGTTTTCCCCACTAGTGATCGTACCTAAGAAAAAGTGGAAAATGGAGAATTTGTGTAGATTATAGAGAATGGAATAAAGAAACACAAAAATACCACTTCCCTTTACCATTTATTGATAAGGTTTTAGATACCCTATCTAGAAAAAGATTCGTTTCTTTCCTGGATGGTTTTAGTAGATATAACCATATGGCATATTTCCCCTGAAGATCAAGATAAAACCACCTTCACTTGTCCTTGGGGAACCTTTGCATATAGGGTGCTTCCTTTTGGATTATGTAATGCACCAACTACATTTCAGCGAGCTGTAATCAGAATATGTTCTAAGATGGGAAATGATTGCATGGAAATCTTTATGGATGATTTCACTCTGTATGCTAGTAGTTTTGATGAAGCCTTAAGAAATTTGGAGAAAGTTTTACAATGCTGTGAACAGACCCACCTATCCCTAAGTACTGAAATGTGTCATATGATGATGAGTGCGGGTATATTTCTTGGGCATTTTATCTCTATTGCAAGAATTCAGGTAGATCCAACTAAAATAAAGGTAATTACAAATATTCCTACTCTTGGAACACAGAAAGAGGAACTTGGTTTTCTTGGACATGCTGGCTGCTATAGATGATTTATAATTTTTTTTTTCTAAATTAGCATCCCTTTTATTCACCTTATTAATGAAGGATGCACAATTTGTTTGGATAGATGCATGCCAAACAACGTTTGCAAAACTGAAGAAATGGTTGTCCACAACACCTATCCTAAGATGACCTAATTGGGCCTTTCCTTTTCGCATTTCTTCCGATGCTTCAGATACTGCTATTGGAGCAGTCTTGGGACAACAGGAAGGTCACAACCCATATGCTATCTATTATGTTCGTAAGAATATGGCCCCTGCTGAACTAAACTATACAATAAAATAAAAATAATTCCTTGCCATTGTTTATGCCATTATTAAATTTAGACATTATATCACTGGGTATTCTACTTTTGTGCATACTGATCACTCAACTATTAAATATTTAATGAATAAACCTATTACTAATGCTCGAGTGACTAGGTCGGTATTGTTGTTACAAGAATTTGATATAACTAATTTTGATAGACCAGGAAAGGAAAATGTGGTTACAGACTTCCTTTCTTGACTAAATGATGATGACGATAATTCACGAGTTGAGGAATCCTCCCAACGAGCATTTGTTCACAGTCTCGGCTTATTCCCCATGGTATGCAAATATCACTAATTATTTGGCTGTAGGTAAGATTCTAGCGCACTTATAAAAAAGAGAAAGAATCATGATCGTGCAACAAAGTGCTAAATACTGTTGAATCAAAGGTCATATATTCTACATAAGGCCTAATTTAGAAATCAGATGTTGTGTAAGGGAAGATGAGATTCACAACATCCTGAAATCCTTCCATGATGAGTCCTATGGGGGGCATTTTACTGATAAGTGAATTAGTTACAAGG
This sequence comes from Pseudotsuga menziesii, assembly GCA_001517045.1. NCBI lineage: Eukaryota > Viridiplantae > Streptophyta > Pinopsida > Pinales > Pinaceae > Pseudotsuga > Pseudotsuga menziesii. Next base: position 392,407 of record LPNX010378299.1, on the reverse strand, counting down.
CATTAAGAATGGGATCTTTTTGGCCACCTATGTTTTAGTACATGAAGAAATATGCTCAAGATCACGACAACTACCAAAGGATGGGGCAACCAAATAGATTGGATGAAATTCCACTTCAACCACAGTTAGTGGTTGAACCTTTTGACTGATGGGCTCTGGATTTTGTAGGGCCTATCAACCATCCTTAAAAAAAGGTTTATATCTTGGTTTGCACATATTACATGACTAAGTGTGTGGAGGCTATGGATTTTGTAAAAACCAATGATAAATTTGTCATATATTTATTATATGGAGATATCTTCCCCCTCTTTGGAGTACCCAGAGAGATAGTAACAAATGGAGGACCGCAGTTTGTTTCTTGAAAAATGGAAGCCCTATTTTAGAAATATCATATTCAACATCAGATAACCTCACCATATCATCCACAATCCAATGGCCAGGTGTAAAGTACGGATAAGGTAACTGAGGTGATCCTTACAAAAACAATGAAGAGTCACTGCAAGGATTGGGATGAAAGGCTTCCAGAAGCATTATGGGCCTATCGTACTACATGGTGCAACACTACAGGTTTCTCCCCATATGAACTAGTGTATGAAAATAATGTTGTTTTTCCCATTTAATTCAAGATCAAAACCTTGAAGACAACTATAGAATAAAATATGGACTTAATGGAGGCTCAGAGGAACCAGTTGAATCAATTAAATGATTTAGATGAGAAGTGCACATATGCTATACATCAGATGCCATTAATTTAACAACAACGCTCCAAAATGGCATGCCAGGTTTATAGAAAAGAAGGTATTTTGCAAAGGAGACTGGGATTTGTTCTATGATTCACAGTTTGAAAAGGATTTCAAGGGAAAGTTGCATACAAGATGGATGGGTCCCTACATAATAGATAAGGTATTCGACAATGGAACCATTCATCTGACCACTATCAATGAAAATCAGACACCTTTGTTTGGGAATGGTCATAGGCTACGAATTTATCATAAACCTATTTGAAATGATGCGTTCATCTCTCATGTTGCACTTGATCTGAATTGTCGATTGATACAGGAGCAGGGGTCTTCACTTGTTTCTTAGAATATTTAAAATCTACTGCAATTCCACACAGAAATTGTATATAAATAAATTGTTGGTTTCTTTTGTGTTTTTAAGTTTTGATTGGTTTGTTGTTTTTGAGAATTGTGTATAGGAATACGTGTGAAGGTTCAATGAGAGGGAAGTAGTCATGCCGAGCCAAGAGATTGTGGGAATTCTAGATGATCCTTCTCAACTTGAATTAATCCTTGCAAGAAAAAGTGAACATAATTGTAGACCTCTATTGAAAGTCCGTCATTTCCCCATGTTTTTACCAAAATTCCGTCCAATTATTTTTCAACCGAAACTCCACCAAACTGCATATTTTTCTCCATTGAAACTCCTCTAAAGTGGCTATTTTTGCTGCAACTTCACTATTTTTCCGCTAAATTGACTATTTTCCCCTGCAACTTTGTTATTTTTCCCCTACAACTCTGCTATTTTCTACCAAACGGGCTATCTCTCTGCCAAAATGGCTATTTTTTCTACTACAAATCCGATATTTTTCCACTACAACTCCACCAATATTTTCACTAAAATATCATTAAAATTTCGTCACATCTTAGGCAAATTTTCACCCAAATATTTTTGTTTTATGATAAGATTCTACTAAAGTTT